>NW_006498404.1:5416594-5432154 GCF_000471905.2 Amborella trichopoda
ATATACCTCAATCTTAATGTCGATATGATCAATTAGAGGGCTTTTCAATTTTAAAACAACCTTTTCCGATAGATTTGTGAAATGCATCTTTAATTCCACATTTTAAAGTTGTAACCTTGTATAAACTTTTTTCTAACTTAAAATTTTCATTCTTAAAGATACCCACCCATAAGAGGAAGAACGAGAGAGTAATGTACAGTTAGTTTCTAATAACAAGAAACTAAAAAGGACCCAAAAGTTTCAATCTTAAGCCACCCCATGATGAGATACATAGAGAGAATAATGCACCGATTGTATGATGAGTGCAAAAACCACCAGTGTCAGCCTCATCGAATCTGCAGGTCTGAGAGAAGCATTGGGGATTTAAGTACAACCAAAAGGCCAAAGGCAAAAGGGCATTAATGGCCTGTTTGGATACAAGGAAATTAGGAATCTTAATATTTAAAATCTAAAAAAATCTATTGGATTTTCAATATCAAGGATTTTTGTCATGGATTTAAAATTCATAGATTCTTTGCAATCACTTCCATGTCCATTGTTTGGTAACAAAACTTGATCCAATTTCTCTCTCTAAAATATTTATGTACTCTCTCTAAAACTCAAATTTTGGGATAGTGTATCTATAGAAAATTTGAGATAGTTTCTCTATCTAAAATTTTGAAATAGTTTCTCTCTAAATTTTGATATAGTGTCTCTCTAAAATTTGATATCCTTTCTCTCTCTAAAGTTTAAAATTTTAGATATTTTGTCTCTCTAAAACTTAAATTTTGAAATAGTTTCTCTCCAAATTTTTTTGAGATAGTGTCTCTCAAAAACTTTCATGTACTTTCTCTATCTAAAATTTGATATACTTTTCTCTCCAAAATTTTAAAATACTTTCTCTCTAAAATATAAATTTTGCGATAGTTTCTCTCTCCAAAAATTTTAAAGACAAACCAAAATTTTTGAGATAGTTTCTATCTCTAAAATTTTTTAAGTAGTTTCTCTCTCTAAAAATTGATATAATTTTTATTTTTAAAATTTGAATATATTTTCTCTCTCTAAAATTCCAAATTCCATATTGTTTCTCTAAAATTCAAAATTTGAGATAGTTTCTCTCTCTAAAAAACAAGATATTTCTCTCTGTAATTTTTTTTGGCAATTTCTCTTTCTAAAATTTATAATAATTTCTCTTTAAAAGTTTAAGAATACTTTCTCTCTCTACAATTTTAAGAATACTTTCTCCTTTTAAAACTTAAGATTTGATATACTTTCTCTCTTTAAAAATTAAAATATGAGATTGTTTCTCTCTCTAAAAGTTTTGAAATTGTTTCTCTCGCTAAAAAATTGAGATAATTTCTCTCACTAAAAAATTGAGATAGTTTCTCTCTCTAAAAATTTGCATGTACTTTCTCTCTCTAAAATATGATAGTTTACACATAAAACTTAAAATTTGAGATAGTTTCTCTCTCTAAAATTTTGAGATAGTTTATCGTTCTAAAAAAAAATTGGCACTTTCGCTCTCTAAAATTTTATCATACTTTCTCTATCTAAAAGTTAAATTTTGAGATAGTTAATCTCTTTAAAACAATTGGTACTTTTTCTCACTAAAATTTTAACATACTTTCTCTCTCTAAAATTTTAACATACTTTATCTCTCTAATAGTTAAAAATTGAGATAGTTTCTTTCTCTAAAATTTTGAGATAGTTCATCTTGTTAAAAAAATTTGGTACTTTCTCTCTCTAAAATTTTAACCTACTTTCTATCTCTAAAATTTTAACATACTTTCTCTCTCTCTAAAATTTTAACATACTTTATCTCTCTAAAATTTTAACATACTTTCTCTCTCTAAAATTTTAACATACTTTATCTCTCTAAAATTACTTTCTCTCTCTAAAAGTTAAAATTTGAGATAGTTTTTCTCTCTAAAAATTTTGAGATAGTTTCTCTCTTTAAAAATTTAGGTACTTTCTCTCTCTAAAATTTTTATACCTACCAAATGCTCTTTATGTTTCGGGTTGAGGAAGCCAATGAGTGAAATCCATGGGCCTTGGAAATGCAAAAAACCTGGTTTTGGGGTGGAAATGAAATCATGGAAAAGTAGGTACTATTTCCATGATTTTGATTTTCTGATTTTAAGTATCCTAGTCATTAAGCAATCAAAACGGTGGATTTTGGCAAAATCCAAGATATTAGGAATCCATGTCTTAAAATCCATGTATCCAAACAGGCCTTAAGAAAAGTTGCAGATAAAAGAACCTTTTATTTAGTTATGCTCAAACCTCTATTCCCAAACCCACCAAGACTCGCTATTTAGATTTCAATGTATATAGTCTCTCTCATCATTTTTCACTTTTTTTTATTTGAGTAATGATCTTATGAGACCCTCTCATACTTATGTGTGTAGGATCTCAAATGATCATCATTAAATTTGGCATAGATCTTTGGAAAAGTTATCGCATGGGTGTGAGACTTGACTTATCTAGTTATCCATGCCAAATTTAATAATGATCCTTTAAGGTCCTACACACATGGGTGTGGGAGGGTCTCACAAAGTCATTTCCCTTTTTATTTTAACTTTATAGTTTAAAAAATAAAGAGAGAAAAAGCTTTTCTAAGTAACTCCACTAGGGAGTTGTTTATCAAGTCACGTGACCCATATCTCAAGAGGGCCCTAATCCAAAATATTTATTTTGTGGCACAAGGCCATCTATGTTGGAGGGTCTCACACGATCATTTCCCTTATAATTATAATATAATTACTGAATTAAGAAGTTGCATTATTAATTATAAGAGTAATAACACTATGAGACCCGCCCATACCCATGTGAGTAGGACCCAAAGGATCGCCAGTAAAATTTGACACATATCTCTAGAATTTTTATGACATGGGTGTGGGACTTGGGTGAATAGGTTTATTGATAACTTTCCTAGATATCTGTGTCAAAATTTAATGGTGATCATTTGGGGTTCTACTCACATAGATGTGAGAAGGTCTTATACTAATTATACTTGTCATATTGTAATTTTATATTAATCACTTGAAAATTGTAACAACATAATCATCTATAATTATAATCACGTTATAAAAATACTTTAACATAATAATCACATTATGATAATGTAATTACACACACATAATTAAGTCATATCTACTACATTATTAAGTTACAGTTAGAGGGTGGATACATTGCGCAAGGATAAAAGGACCATATCTCTAAAGAGGATAGGCACGAGACCTTCAAATAAATAAGTTTAGCGCATGACGTAGGCTCTCTTTTTATTTTCCAAAAAAAAAAGCAAATTCTTTCTTTTTTTTTAATAGAGAGATATTTTAAGATAGGATAGAGAAAATATATGTATTTTGAGATATTCTAGGAAAGAAATATATCGGATATGAAATATATATTACTAAAAAGGTATGAAAGTAAAATAAACATATTTTAATGTATATTAGGTCATTTTCATTAGATATGTAACTTCTAAAAAAAAATAGTAAATTATGAGTAATATATGAGCAACAAAATATATTCCACTCATAAAATTATTAGTTATAATAAATGTTTATTTAGTTAAATATTAATTTATTGTTAATATTTATTTAAATAAACAATAACGATAAATATATTATAATTATAAAATAAATCATTATTATAATAATATGATAATATTATTCCAGTTTAATATGAATATGAATATTATATTATAAAATAATAAAATATTATATTAAAAAGAAAATAAGTTAGTATTGATACAATGTTATATTAATATATAAAGATAATAATACAATACTACAATAGTAATATAGTGATACTAATTCGAATGATGACGATGATATTGTATAATAAATATTGATTTAAGTGAAAATTTAAATGATCACCATTTCAATATAGATATTTCTAACATAAATAAATAATGAATAACATTTATAAATATTAAATATGAACATTATAAATATTAAATATGAATATTATAAATATATATAACTATTTTAATAATTATAGAAGGGTGGCGTTTTGTACAAGATGTCAACCTTAAATAATCACCGTAAAGTGCACCTCAAAATCTCATTAAAAGAAATTTTTTTGGTGCCAAAACTCTTATCATGGTCTAAAAGTCTACACCTCTATAATGAAATTGAAAGCTCTAAAATAGTGCAAATCTAGCCATCTATGAGCGCTTGAAAATCTCGAAAGTGGACGGCCTAGATAATGTGTTACAAGATGCACTATTTTTAGGACTTGAAGTTCATTTTTTTTTTCATATCCATATGTATCGTGGTCAAGATGATCAATTGGAAAATTTTCTAGTGGTGAAACAACTTTTTTCAATAGTTTTAGTTCAAGGTTTACCCCTTATATAAACCTTTCCCATTATAGAATTTATATTATCATAACATCAATGCTAATATAATATTATAACATTGATATAAAGATAGAGTTTTATGAGTCCTAGGACTCACATATTGATATGTGTCATCTCTTCATGATCCATCTTTTAGATGGATTTTGGATTTAATTTTTTAGGTATACATAATCTCTAACATGGGGATCATGTAAAAATAATCATTCTAAAAACTAAAAAAATAGGTTTTGAAAAAATGCTAGACCGTTGGTTTTTGTCTCTTTTTGGTTGGACAATCACTCCACATCCATTTTTAAGATGGATGTGAGATGCCTCAAGGGACACAAGTATAGTTGTCTCCCAAGCCATAAAGTACTTGTCCTTAACATGATACTATAATAAAAGTATTTCATATACCAAACTTTTTCCTTTTATTTCCTAAAAGATGATAAAGAAAAATGTGACAAAGAGAACCTACATCTGTTATCAAACAAACAATCTTAGGGGAGAACAAAACACAAGATAGTTTAATATCATTGTATAATTCGACATACACTTGTGTGTTCACACACTTACATGTCAATTAAATACTTAAATATTAGTGATAAAATAATTGTATTCGTATTAATATTCTAATTATATAACTGTTGTTATAGTATGAATTACATTGTTACAGTTAAATTAAATTATAATAATATTTTAATTTTTTTTGCTATTATATAATATTTGTATAATGACATAATAACGATACAATATATAATAATATATGAATTCTGACCATATAATATTAAGAAATTGTAAAATTATAGTAAACTACAACTAAAAGTTATATAATTATAATTTTATTAGTTTGCTATAAATTATATAATAATATAATTATTAAATAATTATATGTAAATTATCTAACATAATATTTGTATATGAAAACATTATGTCTTTTTCTTGTTATCGATGCAAAATGCCTCTAGAAGCTTGCTAGATCAGGGATGATTTTGGTATTTTTTTTTTGTTAAATTTGTCATTTTGGGATTTGCGCATGACACCTGTATTTTTTTTCTTAAGGGACTTTCTTGGATTTAGCATTAAAGTCGAGGTTTTACGAGTTTGGTATAGAGACAAGTAATTTAATGGGTGAAAGTTTCCATGAGTCCAAAGGCCAAAGATGTGCAAGTTTAATTTATGGGAAATAGGGCATAGGGGTGGTCTAGTTATTTTCACATTTTGTTATATTTTGGTCATTGTCTAGTCTAGCAAATGGGCTTTTACATACTGAAGATTGTTTTAATGGTTTCTTTGATAATTTGATTATAAATGACATTGAAAATTTCCTCCTACTTGGTGTTTTGAGAGGGAGAGTTTGCCCAACTTGAAAGTTGGAAGGCCTCCACCACCTTCTCTAATACGAATATGAAGATATCTATTTCCCAAATCTATCTTCGAGAACTATGAACAAACATGTCTTCAAGTTTGGTTTTGAAAACCGGTATTTAATTATGATCTTGTTGATGACTCGACTATTAACACACATGTGCCAGATCCATCTTTCATTAGGGTGAGCAAGGCCGAAACTACCCAAATCAGTCCCTTAGACCACTCATTAGCTTGGTACTGCAACTCTTTATGTTCTTTTGGGCTCATTCAATAGGCTAGTAAATTAAGCAAAGTAGACCTCAAAATGAGGTCAATACAATGCTGCACATTCCTCATTAGTGGGTAATTATTTCGATAAAAGCTTTGCAAATTCCTCCATCAAAGGTTTAGAGGCTTTGTGTACCATGGAGCACTGCTTAAATCCTTTCCAACTTTGTTGAAAACCTTCCCCATACCTTCTCTTTGCCTCTGCAAATTGTCGATAGTGAAAAAGTAAAGTCACACCCACCTCCTTAATAAAGTTAAGTGGGGCTTCATCTCGTAGTGACGATAAAACAATATTTTGTCTATCATTTAGAAAAGGTATAATGTTGTACTCACCATTATGAAATGTCTTGTGATCATATTACCATAGCAACCAAGCAATGTGCGGGAGGCATCCATGGACACAACATCACACCACACCTTAACTCGATAAAAATTTCCAATAGAAAGCTTAACGAGACAGCGAGGATTAACCAGTACTTCGACTCCTCTGTCAATCCAGGCAATCTTATAAGGTTGTGGGTATTCTACCTCCTTCAATCTTATTTCGTTAACAACCTCCTTTTTCATCATGTTCTCGAAACCACCATTATTGATAATCAAGTGATACACTCCGTCCATCACGTGCATCGTGTATGAAATATATTAGCTATCATCTTGTAGGACTTTCAGACTAGAAAGAACCCTTCGGATCAACAACATCTCTCTTTGGTTCAGAGGCACCTCCTCACTTTGTTCAACTTGACCAACCTCCTCATCATACACTAATTCTCCCAAATCAACAACTGGTATCTCTTTTATCTCACTACCTTCTCAGCAAGATCATCATATGCCATTGGGCAGCAGTCGATGGCACTCTGCTGCCCAATGACCCATTTCATTAAATCGAAAACACCAAGCACTTGATTGTTCATTTGTTGGGGCACGAAATCGAGCGTTGTATGCCGGTACCCCTGATCGATCACTAAAAGCTTGCTCATTGGGCCAGCAACTCGCCAAGTTGGAGGCCTCATCCTGTTGTGCTGTGATGTCCTCACAACTAGCCTCTGACTAACACCCCTTCTTTTTTCCCCCTCGGTTCATAGGCAACTTGATACCCTCATCCACGTAGGTTAGGTGCTGTAAGGAGGGTTCATCTTGGAATTGAAGCCGCAAATTGATATATACCTCTCCACTTGCTGGTCTTCTATCTCAGCCCCTACACTAGGGAAAGTGATGGAAGTGCTCCTTTTACTCACGGATAAACCTCGAACCTTGCTGGATCAAATTACTTGCGCCAAGTTTGAAGGAAGAAATTGCTCTCACAACTTACTTTGCCCTAATTTTCACCTAAAATTCGAATCTTATCTCTCCCCTTTCACAGCCTCGCCTCTTGCCGAACAAATACAAGTTACCAAAGCTTGATTGTAACTAGCTTTACTTTCTTTGATTCCAACAACTCCTTTTCAAGGAATCTTTCCACCATTACTCGACCAATCCAAGAACACTTATGGGGATAAGCTACTAAAAAATGGAAAAAATTTATACAAGGATGCCACCTTATATTGTAGAACTACCGATGCACCTCAAAAATCCATCGGAAAAAGTAGTTTTAATGTTGAAAAACCCTTTGATTGATCATCTCGACATCAAGATATATGACCATGAAAAATAAAAAGATTTTAAGTCTAAAAAATAATGCATTTTACTACATATTATCTACACCATACATTTTCAAGATTTTCATATGTTTATAGATCTACTTGATTTTAACTATTTTTTAAATTTAAAATTTTATAATTGGATATAAAAGTAGATTTTGAGATAATCCTAAGAACATTTTACATCAAAATGATATACCATGATAAAATTTGAAGGTGCACCTTACCTCTACACCTATGGATGCATCCGTATGCCAACTGCACCCCTAAAAAATTTAGGTAAATCAACTTTTATGTGATACGCTTAGCTGGGGTCTAGGACTTGAGTTAGGGCGGTGCCAAGCTTGGCCAAGCCTAGGCCATGGTTTTAACCGAATTAGGGCATGGCCGGGCTAGAGCTACCCCTTTAGAGATAAGGGCCGGGCTAGGCCTAGTTGGCCAGGGCTGGGCCGCCCCAAAGCCCGCCCCGTCGTTAGCCCTAGGTGCATCTTACCCGTCTATTTTCGGATCTACGAGGATATTATGATGGCTGAGATGGAGAATATTGGCGGGAAGACGGGTATTATGGTAACGGTGATGGAGAATATTGGCGGGAACATTTTCCTCTTTTCTCTATAAATGCATCCGCTTTCAGGAGTAGGGTTTGATTCGGGGCTTCAATCTTTAGAGAGGGAATACAGAGAGAGAGAGAGAGGGAGATTTAATTTGAGACTCCAGTTTTGAGAGAGAGAGAGTGTGTGAGCGAGATGTTTCAAAGTCAGTTCGATGGCGCTTCACTCTTTTCAGGAGGCGGCTTCATGCCGCCATCGGATTCTACTCAATCCTCTGAACCTTCTCCCTCTTCATCCAGGGTAATTTTCTCTCAGATCGTTTATCATCACGTTATTATTATTATTTTTTATTCGTCATTTCTCTTCCCTCCTCTCCCTCTCTTTCTCTCTGTATACCTTTCTATGGATGAATAAAATGACCAAACGAAAATTTTGATGAATTTATTATTTTTGTTTTTTATTTCATCATAATTGATGCAGAATCGTGGTAATAGCACCTTGATTCCCATGACGGTGAAGCAGATAAGCCAAGTATTATCAGATGATAATTCTAGCGCTGGCGTTGAAGCTCTGGAATCAAACAATGTGAGTTTCAATGCTTTTCATTGTCATGTTCATGGATGCGAATATTTGATTAATTGGAAACCCTTACGACCTGGCACTGCGACTGATTATCAGCTGGCTGGACATTTTAGGGGAAGTGCGAGTGGCATCTAGTGAGAGAAGAGATTCTTACCAAAAAAGGAAAAAAAAAGATAGTGAGAGAAAAGCTTAGGTACAATGACAAAGAGCGTAGCGCTAATAGTACTGTATATGTTCTCTTGTAATACCCATGTTTTACTGACATGTTTTGTATTTTGTCTAATTCAAAGGGTTTCCTCACCTTTGAAAGAGGTGGTTGGCAAGGAAATCAATGACAAAAATTCTCTTGACAGATGATTTATTAATTATTTGAAGATGGGTATCACGTAGACAAAAAAAAATTAATTTTCATACATCTTCAAAAACTGTGATTCAGCCAAAACTCTGCCTCAATCGATGCTCTAGTTCTATCATTATTCCTTGTTATGCTTTTGTTCTATTCTATTACATTCTATTTTATAGTTTGTTGTTTTCTTCATTAATAAAAATCTGAAATGAAACTAGTCGAAATATGTCAAAAGAACTTGCTCTGCTCTTGTGAAAGATCACAGGGCATAACCTTTGATGAAATAATTTCAGTGGAAAATGACAGGCTATACCGTTCTATTATGCAACTTATGGATTGTGGACACATATAATCCCCCTCCTTAAAGGCAACTGCTTTGTTATTTTTTTGCTAAGAAAAATCTTCATTTTATCCATTAGAAATAATTTTGCCTCATGGGTTGAAGCATGTTAAGTGTATTGATGCTAGTGTAATTGTTCAAGTTTGAATTTTATTCAACCTATATGTCCCTGGCTTTGTTTCTGTGTTATACATATCGGTTTGGGTGAGGGAGGTCAAGGGTTTGATTCCTTGAAGTTTTTCCCAAAGGGCCGAACAAGCTAACCTAGCCTTTTCTTTTTGAGGCAACTGCTTTTATAGAGATGACACCATTGACAATGGATGCAATGCTTAATCTTAATGAGCTCCTTATACTGTATTCCAAAAATGTGTTTCTTTTGCCAGGTTAGGTTGGTTGGAATGGTGGCTAATAAAGTGGAAAGGGTCACAGATGTGCAATTCATCCTCGATGATGGTACTGGAAGAATTGATGTACATAGATGGTAAAGCTTGCATCATTGTGCATTTAGTTTAGTTGTTCAAGGTTAAAAAATGAATTCAATAACAAAGGTCATGACCTAAGTATGACATGCTATTATCATCATGCATCTCTGATGTTTTCAATGCATTTCCAGGGTCAATGATGCTACAGATAGTAATGAGATGGCCATAGTGAAGTAAGTAAAAAACTAATGCTGTCATCAGGTTTGCTTTAGTTAAGAGCTTTTATCTAGCTTCCCTAGGAAAATCAGAGAAAATATAATCATTTAACTAAATGGTCTTCCAGATGTATATCCATTTTTTTATTCTGTTGCCAAATTATTCTGGAAACTGCAGTATCATTTAAAGTTTCAATAATGTTTTTGTAATTTGAGTTGCCCTTAGTTTTGAAAAATGTTATCAAAATGATTGTATATACCATTTTCAGTTTGCTTGTGAACGGCTGAAATCTGTGATCAGTGATTTACTTGTCCAATTGCTCTTTGCAAATCCATTGCTGATTAGAAAATATGAGTACTTAATTTTGTCTTTAAACTGTTATTGTAGTCCTGAAATTGAATCAATGTTTGATATTTCTTATGTGAAATTGATAGATACACAGAAGCATTTGATTAACTTATCCGAATTGCAGCTCATTATTTTTGTGAAAAATATTAATAGACCTGAAATTTTTTGCTGATGTTACTTAGTTATACCTTAGGTTTTGTACTATAGTTTATTCGTAATAGTTATATGTGCGATGGGATGGTTGTTGTTTCTGACATTATCATAATATTTGTTTGGACTATTAACAATTTGGGTTGATATTAAAAGCTAATTGGTTGTATTAATTCCCTATTACCCCTGTATATTTTTAGGTTATTTCATTCTTTTTTTATTTCCATGTCTTATTGGATTATATCATTTGCAGCTATAGATTGTTCTGTCGATCATTAGAAATAACTATTATGAATACAGTTTTGGTGATTCTTTCAGATGGTTTGGGTTATAGGACTACATTACATTTTCTCTTGCAGGAATGGAATATATGTTCGTGTCATTGGTCACTTGAAAAGTTTTCAGGGTAAAAAGCATGCTACAGCTTTCTCTGTTAGGTACATCCTGTGCTTTTTTATCTTTTACAAGTATTGGGTGTGTGCAAAGTGCCATTCCTTTTACTTCTTTTTTTATTTATTCCTAATTTTCAATTCTTTACATGATCATGTTGCTATAGTATCATACTACTTTAAGCTTGGAATGCTTTTTATATCTTCAAGTATTTTTTTACAGAAAATGATGAATTGAAATAGATGGAATGGCTTGATAGGTAGGGTTGATTTGATGAGAGCATGTTAGCAGTTCATCTCTTTGTTCTACTTCTTCAATTGCTTATGTACAAGCAAATTTTGGGTTTATACTCAAAAACACATGTTATTCTTAGGTAGCTTGTGAAGCTGGCCTATTAATGTTCCATTTCGACTTGCATGGTTGCTATTGTTCAATAATACGATCTGAATTTTGTATGTACCTCACACTGTATAGTTGTTGTTATTGAGGGAATTCTAATAATGCTAAGCTGTATTCTGAAATTCCAGTAATTGCGTAATATTGAAGTATTAAAATATTATCGAACATGATATTTTAAAATGTCAGTTTTCTCAATTTTGCTAATTTTACTAAACTGGTGAAAGAATTGTTCATCCACACCCTTTCTTGCTTGCATTTCTGATGCTTTCTCAGTCGTTACTCTTTCATGGTTATGGTTTGTTATCAGCAAAGAAGTTTTTTTGACGAAAAATTTTAAACTATCCTTTCATGGCTAAAATCCGCTCATGTGATCTACCTAGTTTTCTTGTTTTTTTTGGAAGATGGTTTAACATGATGCAATTGTTAGAATCTTGTGGGTTTTCCTTTGGCTATTCCAATGTAGGGTCACTAGTTGTACTTACCTTGGCCAAGTTGAGTTTTTGAACACTGGCTTGAACCAACTCGTCTATGATGATAAGTTGCTAATTATGCATTATTAGTCTATATTATTATGATTGTTAGGTTGGTGTTATATCCTTAAGGGTTGTTTCATACCCCATAAAAAGATTATTATCTTTTTATTGATTTATATTTGTGAAATGGTCTTTGGAGTTAATTGAGGATGTTATTCACTTGCCTAGCTACTTCCTGGTTTGGTCCGAGGATCATTACACTTTTGATACTTGGATATAATTCTTGTAGCAGCCTTCTTGTGTTTGTTTTTGTACATTTAGTTGAACACTTCTCTGGATGCTTCTAAATTAAGTTACTTAACCACTTTTGTGGATGCTTACAAGTTATAATTCATCATCGTCATGGTCAAAGCCTTTTCCTAACTAGTTGGGGTCGGTTACATGAATCTAGGTCCGCCATTCTGCTCTATTAAGGGTCATACATATCTTTTTTCACTACTTCCAATCATGTCCTTTTAGGCCTATACATTGTCTTTTTTTGTGCCTTCCTTCTGAACTAATTCACACCTCCTAATAGGTGCTGTATTGGGTCTGCGCTGCACATAGTCAACCCACGTAAGTCTACTTTATTATCCAATCTTATCCGCCATTGGTGCTACACAAAGTTTTTCAAATGCATTTATTTCAAATTCTATCCCTTGTTGTCTTGCCACTTATCCATCTTGACATCCTCATCGCCACTACACTCCTTCTATGGGTATATTATTTTTTGACTGCCCAACATTATGCCACATAGACTAACCTGGTCTCTCAACTGTCTTATAGAACGTGCCTTTCAACTTCATTGGTATGTGGCAGTTACATAAAATTCCAGTTGCACATCTCCACTACGTCCAAGCAGCTCTAATTCTATGTGTTATATCTTTCCCAATCTCTCCATTTTTCTTGATTATCGATTCAAGATAGCTCTAATTCTATATGTGACATCTTTCCCAATCTTTCCATTTTCTTGGATTATCGACCCAATATATGGAATCCTTCAGCACCGTTTAAGTGTACATGGTTGCATATATGATAATTACTTATGTTTGTATAATTTGATGAACGGAGAAATGTTTGAGCCGAACTAAGATATTGAGTTATGTTTCCCTTGATCTTGATGATAATGTTAATTTGTTGGAAAATTCCATTCCATTGTTGGTTGAAATAACAATGCAAAATGATACGAGTTGGTAGAACTTTTCCAGCAACCATGTTTGCATGCATGATGTGCACATTTCAGAAGTTCCTTTATTGTCATTAATAAAGACAATGGTTAGAATCGTTTTTGTATGAGGCAAACACAGGGATGCTATGAACTTCCCCAACTATGATTAAATTTGATTGTGGGGCAATTTTTAATTATTGTTCAGTTGGAGAATGCGTAAGCGTATATACAGAAGTAACTATTTAAAAGTATACCATATATTGCAGTGCATACTGTATAACAAATTTCATTGAGGGAAGAACATGCAAGATTACAAGTTCTAACATGCCCACTCCTTGACCCAATTCCTACTGATCATTTACTTGAGGGAATTTGTATTACAAGTTCTGACATTGCCACTTTTTAACCCAATCCCTATTCAGCATTTGGTATTTTGATCATGCAGAGAAATTTGATCAGGATGGTCTTGTGTGAAGGCCTTGGCAACTATATTGTCAATATACTACTGGTCAGTGCATATCTATATGAGTTGGAAAATTGGCACTTATCGTATTGAAGGTAGCTTGATGGTGTAAGCTATGCACTGGTTTTTGGTTTTGTGGTGTTAGACATAAGACCAATCATGTAAGAAGACTACAATTAATTCTGGAATTCTTAGTTTCCCTTTGTACAGGGATTTGATAATAATATGTAGGGCATATTTTTGTGAACTGGGATCTGATAATAATATGGAGGGAATACGTCTGTTGAGGTACAACTGGTTATTATAATCTTAAGAAATATTATTCTCAAGAAATACTAGAAATTCCCCTGAAACCCTTGAGAATTTTATATGCAGATGGCCCTATCATCAAAGATAGCTATACTGTTAGTTGTGTAAGTATTAAACTGACATTAAGAGAAATGTTTGACATGGAAGATTTGGATGCTCCAAATAAGTTTTGGCATTGAAGGTGAGAAATCAAGAGAGAATTGGAGCCAAGTTATAGGTGGTGACTTCCTTATTAAATGTGTAATTTTTGAGTGTCTGATAATATTCACCAGCTATGGAGTTGAGTAGAAAATTAAAGCACGAATTACTACTATTACAATTGATTTAGTCCCTTGTATTGTGTTTTTTTTTTTAGTTTTGAAATCTGTCTTGTATATCGTGTTAATGTTGATTAAATTATTCTCATACATTAGATGTTCAAATTTGCAGTTGGTTGGAGATTGTTAACTCTCTCTCTCTCCCTCTCTCCGTGGTACGATGTATCCGCTTCGTATTGCAGAATTTGAGATGTCAGCATTTTTTTATTTTATACATGTGGCTTACTTGATTTCTTTCACCAGGCCTATTACGGACTTCAATGAAATTACGTGCCACTTCTTGGAATGCATATATGTACATCTAAGCAACACTAAGCAGATGGTACATTTTTTTTTTTTTGGTGCTTCATTTTTGTTACACTTTCCATAATTCCCTCTCTCACTACACACCTTTGGGATTTTTCTTTCTCAAAAGTTTGTGATCGTCTTTATTCTTCCCGTGAGTCAACTCCCACATACCATGGTTTTTGCAGACTAGATCACCTAATTCGGTGGTTGGACTGGACCATATAATATTTTCCCACATGCAAGCGCACTACAAACATACTTATTGGAATGCTTGTGGAAATGTAGGGTGGGTCTCCTCAGCCTCAAAAAAGTTCAGTGACCACAGCTCTTGGGAATGGACCCATGGGAAATAGCACTCCTGCTAAGCATATCCAAGTAAGGAATTAAGAACCCTCACTTTTCCTTGTCAATAAGAAAAACAGAAAAATATACATTTAAGATCAGTTACTTTTGGTAAAAGAAGGTTAAAATCCCTCTCAGTCGTTAGATTGACTAAGAATTTTGTCAAACTTTGCGACACTCATAGCAGCGTGATTTCAGAACTGATGGCTAGGAGCGGTTTTGACCTTCCTGTATCAAATATATGTGATCTTGCAAATATATAATCCCATGGCCTTTTTATAATGTGATCTTTATGTATGTGAAAAACCACTGTACTCGTACAAATAAATAACTTCCTTTGATTTATGCAGTTTACTGGACATCCGGCCCTAGTTGGATCTGAAGACGATATCAACACCAGGGTTAAGAAGGTCTTCATGGAACCTGATGCCCTGTAAGTTCCCTAAAGCTTCTGTGAGCCACTTGCCCATTAAAAAAGGGAAAAAATAACTCAGCCTTGGGTTTCATCAGAAAAATTATTTAATATAGTGGAATCTTCCGGCACAAATAATGGTCATAGATGGTTCTCTTGCATATTATTAGTGTAGTAGCATACAAGATTGTTTGGTTTCTTGTACATGGCTTTGTTTGGTTTATTTATTTTTATGTAAAATATTTGGTTCCTTTCTTGTTAATTGCTATCATTCACTCTTTATCTCAAGTAAAAATGATGAGGGGTTGCATGTGGATGAAGTTGCACAAAGACTGCCTGGAATATCTAAGCAAAGAATCATGTGAGTTTTATTAGAGAACACATAATTCTCTCTCTCTCTCTCCCT
>NW_006498404.1:5432254-5452580 GCF_000471905.2 Amborella trichopoda
GGTAGTGAAGTTAGTCGACAAACGAACGTAGTCCTCGGTAAGTAATACTAAGTACGAAGAAAGTACTATAGTGTAGTTTAGTTTAGTAGACACACTATACTCTCTCTCTCTCTCTCTCTCTCTCTCTCTCTCTCTCTAACATGTTTATATTTTGGGGTGGACAGGAAGGCCATTGACTTCTTGGTTGGTGAAGGAGAAATCTACTCCACCATCAATGATTATTACTACAAGGCTGCTGCCACTATGTGATGTACAGTGCAGATAGGGTATTGGGAAAGTGCAAGGAATAGGAAATGTTGTCTAAATGGAAGTTGGTTGAAGTAGTTGCTGTTTTTAAGCCTAGATAGAAAGTTTTAAGCATTTCTAAGATACTCTCTCTCTCTGCTGTGCTTGGATTAATGAAAACATACAACTTGACCCAAGTCTTATTAAACTCAACCCATTTGGTTCCTCATCAAATCCTTGATTCCGAAGAAAAAAGATAAAGAGTTCAAAATTTTCTGATTGAATTAGCAGTATGATAATTAGATAAAAGCAATTGATGTCTACCGAACAATGAGAAAGGAAATGTAATGGATATCATAGGGAAATTAGAAAGCAACCATATAGCTGCTGTTATCATAGTTTCAAACATGGAGACTTTCGTGCTGGTTTCAACTTCAGACGCTACTGGATTGTGTTGAGCTTTTCGTAAATAAACTAGTTACTCAAGAAAAAGTCAGAACTTAGAACTTTGGACTCCATTTAAATCGCATTAGTGGCTAGTTTTCAAATTTCTAACTTCTAATCTGAGATTCACCCCAACTAAGATAGTGACCAAAACAACAAAACTCAAGCCGTCATTGGCTGAAATATTCAATGGAACATCTGCAATGAGAGTTGGTAGCTAGAAGGCCGTGAATCGGCCACTCTTCATTTTGGTTAACTAGCTTCAACTCAGTTTATAAACCTCTTTTTTTTTTTGGTTTTATTTTGGGTAATTCAGTGGGGAAGATAGTCCCTTCCCGGTTGTTCAAATAGTTTAGGATTTAGGTTTTTGAAGGTGTTAGTGAGGTGGTATCAATGGAAAAGATAGGGATCCCATTTTTTATTCGGCTTAATTAATTTAATTGCTATTGGGGGAACAAATGGGAATAACTAGATTACAAGATATCCATTGTTTTGAATTCAAATTTGATCTCCTTCTATACCTCACAAGCAATAGAAACCATGGTAAATAGGGTGTGGGGGTGTTACCACCACACCTCAGCCTGTTTATCGAGTTTATGAACTTAAAAGTGGGTTATAAAGCTAAAAACATGGGTTTTATTTTCTCATTTGACTAGTGCATTTATGTCAAGTTGCCATAGTTTAATTCCAGCTGGATGTAGCCTCATGTCAACTCTGCATTGTGCATGACAATATAGACTTGTATATGTATATATATCTTAGACACTGTGCACTTTGTGGGCCTCTTCAATTATCAGTCCGTACATGAAATAGTTGACCAAGCAAACCAAAGATGCCAGTGGGCTTCAAAGATAATTGAGAGCCTCACATATCCACCCAAGCATCTTGGTCCTTCCCCTGTTGCCTGCTACATATTTATTGTCTTGTCATAATGATGGGCCTTCCTTAATATTATTATTTCTCGTCTTTAGAATAATCAATGGCACCCTCCCCATTTTTTTCATTTCAATTCACAACCTTCAATACATAATATCACCAAATGAAAAAAAATTGGAGGCTACTACTTTTCTTCAAAAGGGCCCTCTTGTTACAAGAAAAATAAGAAGAAATTTGTTAAAATACCCATAAAATTTTTAATATTCAATATTTTACCCTATATGGGAAAGTATATAAAGAGACTGTTTGCTTTTAATAAAGGAGTTCATAATGATAGTTGTCTATCAGTTTTAAATCAGACGGTTGTGAGTGTGTCATTAACTATGAGATTCATGACCATGTGTTTTTTTGATGAGTACTACCAAATTAAGTCAAAAAATATGGTTAAAATATTAAGTAGTTCATTTATATTTCAATACATTTCCACAAAAAAAAAAAAACACACCCTACCAAGTGGAGAGTGGAGAGAAATTAAAAGGGCAAAGTGCAATCTACATTCTTTATAACACAAAAATCCATAGTCCTGAGAGTCATCACTATTCAATCAACGCTTAAGGGGTGATGGAGAGTGGACATTGAAATGGAAATTAAAGTCAAGTGATATCCTAACTGTCTTCCCATCCCATCTAACCATTGATTTGATCAAGATGACCCTTTGTGATTGGGGTTTCTCTACAATCAGCTTGTACCACATAATACTTTTCCAAATACGAAGTGGAAAATTATGCAATAAGACCATTTACTTTTGAAAGGATAACACAATATTGTTTTTGGAATTGGGTGGCTGAGGGTAATGCTATTAAATAGGCACAAACTGCAAAATAAATTTTGTTTTGAACTGTGTGATACACGTCAAGCCATTGATTTTTTCATCCAATGACCAAGAATAGTTGTGACATTCTTTTATCATAAGTGAATGGCCTTATATTGTACAATCCCATAAAAATCCCTTGAAGAGAATGCCCAAGGTTAGTTGCATGAGCATGGACTTGAAGCATCCATTCTTGTCCATTGAAGATGGGGAACATTTCACTATAGAGTATGTACAAGGGCTTTTTATGGAGTATAAATGCTCCAGCCCTGACTTCACTTGTTGTTCATATGTGCCAATTCTTGGGGGGGTGGGGGGACAAATGACTAATGTACACCCCATTTCATCTGCCGACTTCAATTAGTTGAGAAAACGCTCTATGACACGAACGTTCTGTCTACGTGCAGCCGACATCAAGTTGCATAGAAGTCTAGGAACGTTGCAAGGTGAGGACCATACAAAATGAGTAGCATAAACTAGGTATTATATATGGGAAACAAAATCCAATATATGATCATGTTTTTAACTCTTTATTATTTTGTGTGATTTTTGTAAAAGATATTTTATTTTCTTGATTCGATCCTGTAAGTCCCAAATGGTTTGTTTGAATCTTCTTTCCCTTCCTCCAAAAGTCATGTCCTTGTTTACAGCTATCATATGGACCACACCATCTTAAGAAATTTCCAAAACAAACAAGGTAACAAGTGGGTGCGAGTCAAAAGAACGTGTCCTCGAAGGCAGGCCCTCCCCCTCTCTCTCTCTCTCTCTCTACCCACTTTATCTTTAAGGAAGGAATCACTTGATCTTAGGAAGGCAATGATAATCATCACGTTTTGCCCACGATCCAATAAACTACAACTAGAGAGAGAGAGCGAGTCAGGGGTCACCTGGACCAAGAGAAAGTGAATGGACTATGCAGTTAGAGAGAGAAAGATAGAGAGAGGGGGGTCACCTATAGGGAAATAGAGATAGAGAGGGGGGTCACCTATAGGGAAATAGAGATAGAGAGGGGGGTCACCTATAGGGAAATAGAGATAGAGAGGGGGGTCACCTATAGAGAGAGAGGGTCACCAAGAGAGAGAGATAGAGAGAGGGGCTCACCTATAGAGAGAAGGGTCACCAAGAGAGAGAGAGATAGAGGGAGGGTCACCTAGAAGAGAGAGATAGAGAGGGAGTCACCTATAGAGAGAGGGTCACCTAGAGAGATAGAGAGGGGGTCACTTAGAGAGAGATAGAGAGAGGCGATCACCTAGAGAGAGAGATAGAGAGAGGTGGTTACCTATAGAGGGATAGAGAGAGAGTCACCTAGAGAGAGATAGAGATAGGGGGTCACTTATAGTGAGAGATAGAGAGAGAGGGTCACCTAGAGAGAGAGCGAGAGAGTCAGGGATCACCTGGACCAAGTGAAAGTGAATGGACCATGCATTTAAAAGACTATTTGTGGGTCATGGCAAGAGTTTCATGGGATATGGATGCAAATTGTATAATGGTGAAAGCTCCATATTTCTCATAATTTTCAACGAAACAATCTTACAAGAGATTTTCAAATTATTCGTTATAAAGTATTCCGATTTAAAAAGGAACATTTTTTAAAGACCTTAAAAAGGAAGTTTCTATTGACTTTCACTTTTTATATCTGTCTCAAAAAAAAAAGACTTTCAAAAATTAAAATAAAAAATGGAAAGAAAAAGAAATTTAGAGCAAAAATATTATCTTTCTATTTTCAGAAATTTAAGTTCAGAAAGACTTATTTGCACATTACTCTTATCTTGTTAATTAGCATAAATCATACTCTCCAAATCTTAGGTATTTAATCCCCCAACTTTCCCAAATGGATAGGGGTGGGTTACAATGGGCCGGGTAGAGGGCATGGGCCACAAAATGTGGCCCGAGGGCTGGGCCAGGGCTAGGTAACCATGGCCCGAGGGTAGGGTTGGGCCTAGGCTAAGGCTGGCCTTGTTTGGCCCAACTCGGCCCTCTTTTTTTTTGTTTTCTCTTTTGAGCTTTTTTTCTATTTTTATTTTGCGACCTAGCCCTGATAAGGCTATGGTTGGATTGGACGAGGGCCTTTTTGACCTGATCAAGGTTGGACCACGCTTGAGCCGGTGGGCTAGGGCCTAGGGGTCTGGGCCTGGCCCCTTGGCGCCCCTACAAATGGAGGTAGGGTCATGTAGAAAACAAAAGGAAAATTATAAAGTAATCACACACTTGGAAAAATTTATAAATTTAATACTTTGAAAAATTAAAAAAGAAACATAAAACCATTTGCCCAACCCATCAAATTAAGTTTTGTTGTTACAGTTTGCTAGGCTCAATTTGGGTGAGACACATTGACTCATATAAAGTCAGTCATGATACTCCTCAATAGTTTTTAATTGCTTTTGAATAACCAAATTCAAGTGGTCCATACCCACAAGTTGTCTTGGTATTGGACACCATTTTTTGCCTAGGCTTTATGAAAACAAAATATAGCCTTATCTCGAATCTTTGTTTAAAACTTGTTTTGGCGGTTCTAAAATCAATTTCCAACACCTGCTATAAAATTTGAAGTTAAAAAAATGGTCGAAATCTTATGGATCCATGAATATTTATTTTTAAACCGCAATGGAAAATTTAAATAATGCATTATAATATACACTGTTTTTAGAATTTGAATCTTACTTTTCTTCACAACTATAAAGATCAAAGTCGAGGAGACGACGGATTCAAAAGTTTTTGAACATCAGAACTATAATTTTCGAAAAGTTTTGAGGTGCAGCTTTAATTATTCGATAGACCTTCATCCCTATCAAAACATCTTCCTTCTCGTGGAATACTAATAAGTAATAACAATAACAATGCTACTAGTACTAACGAACAAGAACACCACCAACCATTCAGAATGAGAATAATAATTCGAAATATTAATCACATGGGCCTTCCGATAAGGATATAAACAAATTTAATAAACTCAACATTGGTTATAAAATTCCCTTTTTGATTTAAAATGGTTAATATAAAAAAAGATCAGACGAAAAGCACTTAATCTTTTCCTCTTTTCATCTTTGTGTTGGGGAAAGAGTAAACATGGGGCTAAAAGCTTCCCAATCATGGCTTCTCCATAAACCAGTGAGGGATACAGAAGTTGAAATCATCAGCGTCCAAGTCTTATCTCAATTATTCGATTACATAAATTTTATTCATCCATTTTTTTATAGATTCAGGTTATTTGATTACATGAATCTTGTTCTTCTCTTTTTCTATAGATTCAGAATTCATGATAAAACGTTCTTCTACAAATTCCAGATTCACAAGAAAATGTATCAAAGTTTTATGTTGATTGTTTGCCAAATACAACCTACCTATATTATTAAGAAGTTTAATGACCATAGACCTAAGATGGTAAGGATCAATTATTCTTCCTGACTACTTTTTGCAGGTGATAACATTTTCAGTGGGTACATTTGAAGCCAAAGGACTAAAAGACAGAGAGAGAGAGAGAGAGAGAGAGCATACTTAAATGTTCAAGAAATTTGAACACAGAGGGACCAAACTTTTTTGCAAAGAAATTAAATTTGAAGAGAATCCATTATGGTGTAACACTGGTTACAAAGAAGTACAGAACACTTGGTGCATCATTTCACAGAACCCCCTCTATGCCTCAAAAATGGGTCTGGTACCCCACGCTTTGGGGGCACCTATCCGTTCCTTTTTGGGAAATGTGAATCAAAATAAACCTGTAGGACTTCTTCTCTCTCTAACGCCAAACAACAAAATTTCATCACTGTAAACATATATACATTCTCTCTCTACAAGTGGTTTGGCAGCACCACCACTTCTCTCTTTCGCTCTCTAGAAGTGGGTGTTTCTCTCTCTACAAGTGGGGGAAAACACCGAGCACTTCGTGTCTGGTGGGTTCCTACGACTCCACATCGAGCAAATGGAAACATAGAGAGAGAAAGAGTGTAAAATCTAGAGAGAGTGAGTGTGCCAAGGAGGAAAGTCCAGAGGGTATCAGAAGAGGTGCCTACAAGGTGCCTATGCATTGCTTCTTAGCATCACAGGTGAAGAACTCCATTTCCCTCCCCCTCTTCATCAGACAAAACCCCACCTGTTGTGGTGGTGCCGCCACCGGCGGGGTCATGAGGTTCACGCCGAACAGCCGCACCACGTTCGGTTGATGCACCACAGCGGCGAGGGGGGATGGTGCGGCAGCTGCTGGCTGCCACACTATAAATTGTGGTGGCAAAAGTGGTGCTGCTGCCGGTCTTGGCCTCCAATCTATGTACAACTGCTGCTCGCCCCCCACCCCGCGCTCGAACCGCACCATATCGCCCGCCTTCAGCCCCTTCTCTTTGACGAAGCGGCTCCATCCCTTTGTGAGGACGTAGCTCTGGCTGCTGTTCCAGTACGAGTAGCGAAACCTCCACACCTTCCCGGTGCTGTCCTCGAAGCTGAGCAACACCCCCTTGCACCCAGCGCCACCAGCAGCAGATGATGCAATGTCAAGCGGGAAGTGGCGTTCGGCGTGTTGCTTTGGGATGACGAGACGATTGAGCTTCCCGACATCGCTCGGTGTCACCGCCTTCTCAAACAGCTGCTCCCTCGCGGCCGCTACTGCCCTCCCCTCTGCCGGCATGGTGGCTGAGGCGCGCGACACTGGCATTGCTCGGCAGTAGCGTTTGCTCTGACGGAGCTCGTCGTGGTAAGTGTGCTTCCGCAGCATGTCCACTATCTCACCCTTGGAGTGGGTGGCCAAGAACAGCGCCTCCGCCTCTTCATCATCGCCGATATTGCCATGGCTGTGGTTTGAGGTGCGGGGGCTTTTGAAGTTGGTGACAGCATCACGGCCGCGGAACTTGAGGGCGGCAGTGTCATAGGCGCGGGCGGCCTCAGCCTCCTCATTGAAGGTGCCAAGCCACACACGCTGGTGCTTCTCATAGATCTGAGCCCCCCACCGCCCATTAGGCTGCGGCACCACCCCCTTGTACCGTGACGAAGGCAGCTTGCGGGACTCCGCCTCAACGATGCAGCCCAAGCCAGCCTCGCAGTCAACCACCGTGCTCATTCCGCTTCCCATTCGCTGTAACCCAGAGGCCCCATCGTCTGGTGGGGGGCTTTTGGAGGCATCATCACTGTCAATTACAATCCCGGCCAGTTGCTCGGTCGAATTCGCGGAGCTCTCAGCCATGTCAATGCAACTACTGCTCATCCTTTCTTCTTACAAATTCGAAATTTAGAGAGAGAGAGAGAGAGGAGGGTGGGGATATGCATACAGAGAGAGGAGTGGAGAAGATGATAAAGAGAGTGGAGAAGAGAGAGGAGTATATATAGAAGAAGATGGGTTAGAGAGAGAGAGGTGGGTCAACTCGTAGAGCTGAGAAGGTGGGAAGATTCATGCGAAGACTTTGGCAGCAGGAGCAGGGTGCAGAGGCAGCTTCCTTTGTGGTGGGCCCAATGTGGGTGCGGGGATGGCATTCACATGACTGTGGACCTGGGCTTCCTGTGGATGCATTCCCCCTGAGCCCATCATCACCCTGACTCTGGGCATGGGCCTATATACCCCTCATTTTCCATCCCATCTTTTTCTTTCTCTCTCTCTAAATCCTAAATCTGTTTTTTTCCCCTCTCTCTACCTTATCTAAGGTTGGAAATGGGCTGGCCCAGGATCATGTTCTCTTTAGGCCTGGCCCAACCCCGTCCTGGCCTTAACAGGTCCGGCCTGAACAAACGAAGAAAGAATAAAAGAAAAAAAAGAAAAAAAAAAAAGCTTGGGCGGGCTTATTTGGGCTCGCCTTATCCGTAACTTGGTTGTTATGTGGCTTAGGTTACGGCCAAGGCCTATTGCCAACCCTGATGCTATAAGATCGGGCCATGCGAGCCGGCTCATTGCCAGCCTTAGGCCGGCTTTGGCCCAAGCTCGCTTATCACGCTATGGCCAAGGTCCGGGCGTATCGGGCATGCCCTGACCCTAATAAGGTTAGGGTAGGAAACAAATAAAGAACTAATAGAAGAACGAACAAAACAAAAAAAAAAAAAAAAATTACAAAGATGGGCCAGACCGGATCGGTCTTGGTCCTTGCTCGCCCGTCGAGATATGACCCAAGCCCTACCTTTTATTACGGCCCTGTGGATCGGGCCCCGGCCATTGCTAGCAGTAGCAATATGTTGTTTCTCTCTATTTTCTTTCCCCTTATTTAATCCTTTTTGTCATTTCCTTGCATTATTATTTTGATGGGGTTCAATGCTTCTTCAGATAGGCTCAAGTGGGCAGTCTCTACTTGTGTGTGCATGGGTTGGGGATGGGGGTGGTGGGCCCAACAGAGAGATTAGGGAGGTGGGCCCCATACCACCCTCTATCCAACAAGAAACTGAATTGGCCTCCCACTGGTTGCCTATTGCTGAGTCGGCACTCATTAAAGTGGGGGCCACGCGACACACGTATCCAAAGCTCCTCCGATTCCAAGTGGCTTAACCTTCACGTGTCTTTTTATTAGATGCAATAAAATATTCTTGGCATGTGGTCGGTGCTGTATTTAAATGGAACTATACTGTAGTTAATGGACTCTCTGTTCTGCTTAGAAACAAATTGTTTTGCTTCTTCCATTGAAGAGGGGCCACAAATGAAGTTAGAACGGCCACGGAATGGAGTGGAATAAAACAAAGAAAATGTTCATACAAGTCCTCAGCCTTACCATAAAAAGCACGGCTGCAACTCAAAACCCTTGGATAATGATGCAACGGAAAACAGATTTTTGAGCTTTTGGATAGTGTATGTCGTAACACATTGTCTAGGTCGTTCTATTTTCAAGTGTTTGTCAAGATGCTAGATATGCACTATATTTGGAGCTTCAAATTTCGTACTCATAATAGTTTTTTTAATTATCTCAGGGTTTCAATGCCGGAACTGTCAATATTTGGGTTGTGAGTTTATTCTCTACCTTAAAGTCTAGGCCTTATGCTAACCACATTTTTTAAGATAAACCAACTATGTAAAGGTTGGATGAGACATGAAGGATGCACCCTCCACCATTTTGGTCATCTCATCTTTTCTCCTAATGATAAAAGCTTGAGGTGAAATATTTCCCCACCTTTTTGGCACTAACGTGCTCATATTCATTTTTATTTACAGTGAAGAAAGGGAGCACTGCCATGCTTTGGTGAAAAGAATATTATCCCATAAAAAACAACCTTATCTTGTACTATATTTATCATTATTTTTTATGTGATTCCCTTTTCTCATCCAAGTGTTCTTTTGGTGTGTTGCTTTTGGGGATTTAACCTCCTCAGCCTCTTTTTGGTGTGGGTGAGTTCGACGTCCTTGTCAAGCCCTACAACCCCACGAGTCCGGAAAAAGTTGGAATTATTTATACATCTTCCACAAGTATAATAACCATTTATCTCATTTATCATTACCTTATTAGTGGAGCATACCATGATACGTGTAGCATATACGAAATTCATTAGTAGCCCTCTCAAGGCCCGGACGGGCCAGGCCAAAAATAAATAAATAAATAAATAAAAAAAGCAACAGGGCCAGGTTGGGCCAAATTGGTTTGGCATTAATCCTAACAGGCCCTTGAGCCATAATTTGTGGTTCATGCCCTAATTTTTTAGGCTGAATAGAGGAAAATAGATGGCTGAATACAAAAAGGAAGACAGACCCTACTTGTTTTTTCAAATAGATTGGTTTCTCAAGTAAAGTAGGAGTTAGTTTTTTGAAAATATTAGTAAGGTGGTGGTAGTGGTGAGAATGAATGACGGAATACAAAAAAAAAAACAATTTCTTTTTTTAACCATTCATTTCATTATAAACTCCATCATCAAAAGGCAAGATATTCCCTACTTGCTACGACCGCGATCTCAACCCCTTTGCCGATATTATTTCTATGCTATATGAATCATTATGCATTTTATAATACTACTATTTTAAAGAATAAAATAAAAATCATTAGGCATTTTGTGTTACACATTAATTATATATTATATTGCCTTCTTCCATGTTGCGAACCACGTAAGAGCGGGAGTGTGCAGGCCACGTGTCAGTCGCAGGAACGCACGTGATTAATACTGGAGTTGACCGAGCAATCTGAACTGTTCGATCTGGGACAAAGTTAGTACAGATCTGGCCGTTGGAAATCTGATCCGACGGGCCCCGCTCGCAGCGGAAAAAACTCGTACTCCGCCGACTTCTTCTTCTCGCGTTCACACTGTTATTAGACTGAAACTTATATTAAATAAATAAATCATTATTTTAGTAATTTATTTGGCGATTTTGTGGTATTATTTTATTAATCGGCCACGTGGCAGCTATTGACTTTCTTTTGGAGTAAAAAACGGTGCCGAAAATACGCGTGAATGTCACAAATGACAATTATACCCTCATGGATTTCTGTTGGTAAATGATGAAGATGCTTTTCTTGAAAGGGCAAAACACTTCCACATTACTAACATCCATTTGACTAATTGCTCTTTCTCCATATCTTTTTTTATTTATTTATTATTATTATTTTTTTTTTTAATTTTTTTTTTGAATGTTGGTTTTATTAAGACGTGAAAATTATTTATTTATTTATATATATATATTTTTTCTTTATTATTTTTTTTTGTGAATATTAGTTTCATTAAGATGTGAAAGTTAGATGTATACAAAGCCTCAATAGTCTGTACAGTTTTGAAGTTCCATCAATGAACAAAACTCTTTGGATGACAGATCCTTGTTTGGCTAGGAGTTATACTTACAACCTATTGGTAGCTTTTTTTTATCCTTACTTTTCCTGTAGTAGTGGGTGAATTCCTTATCAAAATACTGTGTATGTATTTCTCTTGAATGTTGCCCTCTCCTTTCTCTAAGCAACTTTAAGTCGAGAGAGAGATAGACGAGAGAGAATATGGGAAATTATAATCTCATTAAAAATATGATTCTTGATAGAGCAAAGTGGTAGATTAAAATTTGTATAGCCGACTCCAAATAATTGTGAAAAAGATCTGAAGATGATGATGAATGAAAAAAATAGTAAAAGAATAATAGTCACAACCAATAACCTTCGAAACAAAGATAGTCAAACGAAAATCACACCAAAAACCAGAAAAAAAACAAAAAAGCAAAAAACAAAAAACAAAAAGACTATTATGATTTTCATTCATTTGGTTTCTTTCTCTTTAGGGCTACGGCTAAGATTAGTCCATTGGTCATTTTTGTAAAAAAGAAATGCATGAGTAGCACGTGACTACAACTAATCGTTAGTGGCTGTGTCGATGCTTTGGACCGTCAAACCAAACCAAACCAAAATATACCATCTCTCATTTTATAATATATATTCTGCACATAAAGCTTGGAGCCTTTCATGGTGGGATCCTTAATGAAGAGATCATTGACACTCAAAAGGGCAAAAAAAAATAAAAGGAGAGAGAGAAATCATTTGGATGTTTTTGTTTAATCATTTAAAAATTTCAAAAATACCTTTTTAGTATAACTCCATTCATTCCATTAATTTTCAACTTCGGATGTGTTTTGTTTAATCACGCTTTAAACTTTTCGTATTTTATTAGATTGTTTTTATATTTTTTTTAATATTTTTATGACCTCATAGAATTCGTTCAGTTAGGTTGATTGAACTGGCCGGTTTATCAGTAAGTATCGAGTAACCCCTTCCGGCCCCATATCTGGTTAATCTTTCCGGTTTAATTTTTCCTAGTGGCTTTAAGTCGGCAGTGAAAATCTAAGTTTGGTGATAGTATAAATTTGCCGAGGTTCAAATTTTAGTTGTGTTTCGAGACTATTGGTCGGTAGATGATTTTGTCTCTACATCTTTGTATGTAATGTAATTTGGAATTTACAGTCGAGATTTCTTGAGAGAGAGAAGGTTGCTTGTTTCCATTTAGTTTTGGATGCAACACATGTGTACGTGGAAGGGATTTGGAGGCATACTTCTAAGTGGGCCCCAACCACTTGCCTTGATTGTACTTACACCGATTGTGATGTGGATAACTACTAATTCCTAATTTAATATGTACGATTTTTTCGGTTAATTATTGGTTTGAATAATCTTCACTTCATGATTCTTAGACTTTACATTGCGAAGCAATGAGCTCCCTCAAATAAAGTAACAAAACAAATTTTGTTGATAGCACATATGGCTAGGGATGAGAATGGATCGGATTAGATCTGGGTCTGGTTTAAGTTAGACCCAGACCTAGTCCTAACTTGGATAGGTCTAAGTCAGTTGGACTTGGGCCCGACGTGCTGGGCTTGGATCTAGAAATAAAAATATGAAAAGTCATGTTCATAGTACATAGCTATTATATATTTATATGTCCCTTACAAATATAAATACCGAGTTGGGTTGATCCCGAACTGGACTGGTCCCACCCGATTTGGGTAGGATCTCAGTCAAGTAGACCTAGTCTATTATCTAGATCCAGTCCCTGACGCGATCGGGTCTATCCAACCTGTTTCTCACCTCTACATATGGCATCCTTCTATGTCGGGATATATCAAAAAATTGGTTAAGCGGATTTCTTTTTTTTATCTAAAATTTTAGAGATCCATCCAAAACCCTTCGATGACTATTTCTAAAAATAAAAATTGAAAGTTATTTTTGAAACCCTTAGATTTGACTGCTTAAAAATTAAACAGCCCTTGTTCAACTTATGACGTTCTTTCTTCTCAGCCATATGGTTGTATTATTTTTTATGTTCTTTTTCTTTTTTCTTCCGAGGCTGGTCGTTAGGGTGAAGAAGTTACATCCCAAAACTCTAATCCTAAAGTTATTGCTTAATTGGGTTTTACTCAGGGAAGTGAATGGAGTTAGTGCTCCCGTTTGAGAATAAAAAAAAAGCATTTTGACTTCATTAAGTAATGTTAAAAAACAAGTCATCTCATTTAGGTTCAACAAGAAAATAATTTCTGGCTTGGTGCTTTTGTTGGGAATAAAAATTGAATAAAAATTAGGGCAATTCACTCGTTTTCGAGGTCAATGGAGTCAAGCACCAATGTCACTTTATTTTAATGGCATCGTGTTATATGGTGTGATAAATAAGATATGTCATTTTATTTTATTATAATAACTTATGATTTGATTCTTTATTTTTCATTGCACAAGTTGATGTCCAAGGTCTCGAGGTCCAAGATTAGGGGTTTTTTTTTTCTTGGTGCATGATGGTGCCCAACGTCATGCCCTTACGCCATCCTTAAAGTTTGTTCCATTTATTTCTATTTTTATTTCTATTTTATTTTATTTTATTTTTTGAATGATGGAAATTTAGGGTTACTTCTGGGTTGGAAAAACAATATTTCAATATTCTGTTGTCTGTTTAAATTTACATCGGATTCTATCATCGTGATTAACAAGAGTTTAACCCTTGGATTACGCGTGCAATATTTAGGGAGGATGCGTCTCTCTTGAGATATTAAGGGGGTACGTGTGAAAATATACTTTTGTGGAAGTATGTTCATATGAAAAACTCATCATTTGATTAGGTGTGAGAATTTTTTGCAATATTTAATGTCAGCTTATTTTTTCATACTAAATGGTAGCTAGCTTATACGAAAAATTCTTATACCTATTCACATGAGGGAGTTTTTTCACGTGAGAATATTTTCACATAAATATTTTCACAGGTACCAAATATGTTTTAAGGGAAAGCGTTGTGATTTTTGGATGTTTACTATACATCACCTCAATTAGTGTAAATATAGAAACACCTCTCAAATTTATGGCTAAGGGAATTCCTAAAACCCTGATTATGCGCTTAAAAGACCACATAAACCCTAATGAACCCTAATACACCTCGATCTAGTTAAATTATCCCAAAATTATCCAAAACCTATTCCAAGCTGTAGTATACTCCGAAAGCTTTCCAACGGTCTGAGATCCATTCAAATCGGACCTAGAGATTGAAAGTTGGAGATGGGTAAATTACTATAATACCCCTTGCCTAGGCCACATGATGCACGAAGCATCGAGCCATACGAGGCAGCTCGTCTCGCACATAGATGCATGAGGCACCACACTTTGGGCTGCGCCTCGTGCGACCGATGGGCCCGAGGCGATGGTTTCCTTGCCCAAGATTTGAGATAAACATATTTTAAGTTGGTTTTCATCTGAATATTCCAGAAATTCTAAAATTTCAAGACTTTTTTTATTGAATATGGATCCTTGGATTAAATTGATCTATTTTCAACCATAACCCTAGTGAAAACCTATAAATACCCCTTTGAAAATCCCATAAAATCTTATAATAAATACTGGAAAGTCCTTAAAAAACCCATAGAAAATTCCCATATAATTAGAAAATTCTTAGAAATTTTTAAATAAATAGGAAAATCCTCTAGAAAATTAGGATAAATCGTTGAAAATTAGGATAAACCCTAAGAAGCCTAGAAAAATATAAAATTCATCAAAAAAATCCTAAAAAAGGGAAAAATCCCGAAGTCCCTAGAAAAATAAGAAAACTTTTAGAAAAATAGCGGAAAACCCTAGAAAGCCTTAGGCTAGAGACATTAAGTCAAGATCCTTCCAAAATTCCTCCAAAATCAAGATTAAACCCGAGGAACAAGTTCTCTAGATCTAAAACCTTAGGCTATGCTTCAAGAAGGTAAGAGAAGGCATCAAAAGGTATAAATCAACAGACGGTCCTGATATGATGGGTTTCTTAGGCATTCTTTCTTTCTCTTTTATTTTTTTTTATTTTATTTCTTCTTTTAATTTTTTATTTTACTTTAATTTTTTAGATATTCCTTTATAAATTTATTTAAATTTTAGAAAGCATTTAAGGTCTAATATGTGGATTTGGAGTTGACACTACCAGTGGACTCTAAAAAGGACCACATCTGTATAGATTTATAATGTTTACGAGTCCATAATTTGAGTGACCCCACCCTCTCTACTGATCTTTACAATTAAATCATACCACATAAAACTTGGGTTGATATCGTTCAGAGATCGGTATAAATCCGAGCATAAAGAATAAAATATTGGAGATTTATTTATTTTTTAACTTAAAAACAATTCAACCATGTAATCTCTATTTTTTCTCTACCAATCTTTGCCTTAATTGGTAACCAATCAACTTCATAATTCCTCTCCCGCTACTCTTTTTCACCTTAAAATTGTAGAACTTCATCATCTCCCTCCTCCTCATCTCTCTCAATCCCTCCCTCTCTCCCTATTATTTATCATATATATCTCTCTCTCTCCATCTAGAGGCCTCTGAACCCCAAAATACCTACGCACCACCATGAACTAGGAATTGGAAAGAGAAACTAGCGTCTCTCCATCTAAAGGCCTCTTAACCCCAAAATACCTACTCACCACCATGAACTAGGAATTGGAAAGAGAATGTAGCGTTTCATAGATATTGAGACACATATCAGATACTTAGTATGTGTCAGACTGTGTAGTACGTGATGCTAAAATACCAGTACTTTCCATATCACTAATATTTTAACATAATATAATTTTAGTTATAATATAACTACTTGCATTTTTGCATCTAACTCAAAAACTAAGGGTGGTGGAGTTGGTGGCCTTGTTTAAATAGCCTCCTCATAAGACATCACATGTTCAAACCACATCACTAGTTACTTCTTCAATTTTGCATAAGATAAGGTTATATAAAATAATTCTTGATGTAATATAATTACATCAAAAGCCTCAGGTTCACAGAAATTATACTAAAAAATTGATTATACTAAAAACTTGATTGCATAAACAGACATGTACAGCCAAGTGTCTACGTGTGTCGGTCGTGTCTAAATGTCAACATGAGACACCAAACAAAATGCAAAGTTTCAACTTTCAATAGTTTGGGAGAGAGGATTGAGAAAAATGAAGGCAAAGATAATCTAATTTTTAAATACGATTAATATTCTAGTAGCCTACAATGGTTTGATACTTAATATACGTGCACTAGTGTATTTCATGAAATTTGTAAACTATATATTTGTTGGGATCACAGTAATCGAGCCCTCTCACAACTATGCATATACGTGTATTGGAGCCTTAATCTTTGGGACAAAATACCAAACATTTCGTATGTGTAGGAGTGATAAACAAATAAAAGCAAGTGACAAGCAAATAAATTCACTTGAACATAGGATTTTACATTGTTCAATCTTTTGGGCTATATCAATGGGAGAGAGGTAAGTAATTCACTAAAAACAATAAGGCAACAAGGATTTGATGAAACTATTGGATTTTTGGCCTTTCAAGGCACAAACACCTTTTTTTTTATTATGATAGTTATTCAGTGGGAGTGCGAATCTTATTAAACCCAAGTGATTCAGAAATGGTATCTATAGAGTCACAAACCCCAGATCACAAGGAATAAGTGCATGGGGAATTAAGTAAAAAAGGGTTGAGGGTAATCCCTAGTCAAGGTCAGCAACTATACGTCATAATCGTGATATAGCCTAGGTCTATTTTGAAGTATCATTATGTGATTGCGTTATGGATCGGGGAATAACTGTTGCTCGAGTATCATTATGATAATTATCTAGGATTACCAAGCCTTATGTGAAAAGAATAGGCTTTAAAAATATATAAACCAAATCCTTGATCGATCCATTTCACAACACGTGCATAAAATGCATATTGGGAAGCCCCTCTTTTCTAATTGATCTATCGAAAAGAGTCATGCACATGTGCTGAAGAGACGACCCTCGCATCCACAATAGTGCATATCGTTGGGGATGTACATGCAATCCGCTATAATTCTGAAATAACGTAATTTATTGGGTTGACTTTGATGGGTAAAGTATGAGCCTCTCTGCTTAAGATTGTAGGTCATGAGTCTCATTGGGTTAATTCGAAAAAATGACATAGGGTTTTAGGACAAGCCAGGTGGAGTGACCGACTAATTCACGTTTCATTTACTTAATGTAGCTAATTTCCTTCTGAATATTTTTTAGGAGTTTAAATAATTCAAAGTGGTGAATATTGTTTAAGCCATATCTGAACTATTAGGAGTTGGATATTTCAAAGCCTTATCCCAACTTTTTTTAGCGAGTAATGATCCTATAGGACCCTCCCTCACCCATGTGCGTAGGACCTTAAAGGATCACCATTAAAATTGGCACGGATCTCTAGAAAAGTTATCACATGGGTGTGGAACTTGACTTTTCTATAGATCCGTACCAAATTTAATGGTGATCCTTCGGAGTCCTACACACATGGGTGGGGGAGGGTCCTATAGGATCATTTCTCTTTTTTAGCCTTATCCCATGTTTATTTCAAAATGGTGAAAGAAATTGGGTAATTTTTTAGAAATTTGGAGCAAAAAAGTAAACTAAAAATTTTTATTTAAGAAGATAACAAATAAGGACACATCAATGAGGTTAATCTCATATGGGGGCTAAATGGCCATTGGGTCCCACATAAAACATCCAAAGGATTGCACATAGGCCCCAAGGCCACACATATGAAGACATCATAATGATGACATTTGCATGAGGGTGTAGCCAAGAAGTCCTTGTTTGGTGTGTGGACTTATTTTTCATATGCATGATGCGTTTTAACTTCAAAGCAATTTTATCACATGGTAAAATTTACACATGGGTTGCAATGGGCACATATGTGAACCTCCTAAAAGGGATAGAAGTTTTGAAATTTTGATTGAAACCCTTAAGATATAAGTTAAAATGAAAATATCCTCTTATATGTGTCACTTTTTTAATAGAAACTCATGAAAATTAGTTTTTAATCTCTCTCTTTATGAGCATGTGTTTGTGTTATTTACCATAACTAGCTTTATACTCACTATCTTCTACATATGTACTTGATGCCTTTCAAACTCCAAAATTCCTACTCGTCACTACAAATCAGGAGTGGGAAAGAAAAACTAGTTTTACTTAGATACCAACACATGTAACATGCAAAGCTAAAATGCCAGTACCTCTCAACATATCCATATAACCAATTTTTTGAATAATAATTACATATATTATAAATTCTTGCATCTAATTCAAAATGCAGGGACCCTACTAGTTACTTCTTCCATCTTGAAAATGAGGTTAATATATGAAATAATGCCGATATAACACAATAACATCACAATAGATTTATAGTAGCACCATGGTTTCGTGTAAGTGGTCCTAGATTCAAGCACCTGTGATCGTGTTGTATTTTTTTATAATACAAAAGTTCAAAAAAGTTATTAAAAAAATTAACAAGATTCAAACTCCCAATCTCAATAGGTTAAACCTGTGTTTGAAAAGTCGCTGAGTGTCGAGAACTGGCACGGGGAGTCTCGGGAATCGGCACCCCCGTACCAGTTCTAGAAAAATATACAGAACCGCCGGTGTCTAGAGAGAACTGGGTGATTTTGAACAGTGAACAGCCTGATGACATCATAAACCGGCGGTTCTGACATCACCAATCTTCGGGTTCTACACGTGACACAATCTCCCGTGGTGTCACGATCACATGTGGTACCTCACACATTGGGCTGCCTCAGCGGCTTCACACGTTATTACATTGTCATTTATAGAGGAAAGTTCAATACTGATCCTTCGATGTGTGATAATTCCCACAAATGAAGACCGAATTTGAATATGTACTATTAATAGGAAACATGATATCACATGCGGTGAGGTGGTGTTGACGGTTATCATGTTCAATTTTTTCCTTGACCTCCCAAGGTTGAATCCTTCTGCCTTGGGCGCTATGTATTTCTTTTGTTGTAATTTCTTCCTTGATGTCCCAAGCGCTATAAATTATTTTTGTTGTAAATAATATAAAAGGCATAAAAATAATGAAAAATAAAAAGTTTATTCTATTTGAAATCTCTCCCTTTCTCTTAACAATCTCTTTCACTAAATGTATTCTAGAAACCTAAAAAATTAAATACTTTATCATCAATTTAGTCTACTCTTTATTGTAATCCATATATAATTATATACTTTATCCATGATAATTCTATGATTTTTCTTTTATGTGATGTAAATTTAATGGTTAACATAAGTTTATACAGGGAAATAACATTTCAATATTCACAAATTGATGAAAAAAATGAAAGTTAATAATGTAGTACCCACATTTCTTATTGGATTCCTAAAAGACAATATTTATAATGAATTTTAATAATTTTTGTGGATGTTTTTTTAAAGCTCAATCCGATCGATTCGGCTGATTTTCAATCCGGATCATCGATTTACTGATCCGGATGGGTTTTTGGAGTGCTCGATCAAGGGCACCGATCCGTTTGTTAAACCATTGGGTTAAACATTAACTCTACCACCTAAACCTTCCTAAGCTTTTAAGAATGGGTAAAGTTGGCATACGGATGCATCCGTAGCTGTAGAGGTAAGATGCACCTTCAAATTTTATCATGGTATATAATTTTGATGTAAAATATTTTTAGGATTATATCAAAATCTATTTTATATCTAATTATAAAATTTTAAATTTAAAAAATAGTTAAAATCAAGTAGATATATAAACATATGAAAATCTTGAAAATGGACGGTGTAGATAGTATGTTGTAAAATGCACTATTTTTGAGACTTAAAATCTTTTTAATTTTCATGGTCATACATCTCCATATCGAGATGATCAATCAAAGGGTTTTCCAACATTAAAACTACCTTTTCCGATGGATTTTTTAGGTGCATCTGTAGTTATACATTATAAGGTTGCATCCTTGTATAAACTTTTGCATCTTTGTATAAACTTTTTCCTTGAACAATAATTGTTCAATATGTGCTAAAAAATTGATGATGTTAACAGACACATATAATCAAATTTCGATGACATGCCTATGCATGTTGACTGGCGTAAGTGTCAACATGTATCAATATGAGACAGTGAGCAAATTGCGAAGTGCTTAGGTAACACTGAATGAAAATTGCTTCAAACCCCCTACTTTCAAGTTTCAATAGTTTGAGAGAGAGAGAGAGAGAGAGAGAGAGAGAGAGAGTAGTAGAAGTAA
>NW_006498404.1:5455081-5526981 GCF_000471905.2 Amborella trichopoda
CTCAAAATGGGAACTTAGCTATGATTTGGTAGGGTTAATCATGCTAATATCATTACCGGCTATCAAAATATCATCTACATGACATGATAGTATAACAAAATTGCTCCCACTATTCCAAACATATACACAATGATCTAACCTATTGGCTATATAATCAATTTCAGTGATTGCATTATGAAAAGTAAAGTACCACTGCGTAGAAGATTCTTTTAGACCATATAGAGATTTATTAAGTTTGTATACTTTGTCTTCTTGACCTTTAATTATATATCATTCTCGTTGTTTCATGTATATATCTTTTTTTAATTCTCCATTTAAGAAAATTGTTTTGACATCCATCTGAAATAATTCTAGATCATGATGTGCAACTAATGCTAAGATGATCCTAATCGATGAAAATTTGGCTATTGGAAAATAAATTTCTACATAATCTATTACCTCCCTTTGGGTAAATCCTTTAGCTACCAACCTTGCTTTATATTTATCAATGGATCCATTTACATTAAGCTTCTTCTTTAAAACTCATTTGCAACCAATGGCTTTTCTATCTTTAGGGAGGTCAACCAACTCCCAAACTTGTTTCTTTTAATAGAATCAAGTTCATCTTCCATGGTTTGAGTCCATGCATTTGAGTCATGTGAGCAAATAGCTTCACTGTAGCTTTGACATTCATTTATTAAATCCCCACTCATTGAATAATACTTATCTTCATTCATAAATACATGAAATTCTTCTAAAGTCGTAGGTGGCGTTCTAGTTCTTTTACACTTATCTGATATACTTGATTCAATGGAATCATTCTCACAAATTGTAAAGGGAGACTATGAAATAGGGTCTTGGAGACCCTTATCTTTATCAATTTTGTGTAAGTCAATAGGTTTACTTAAAATATTTTATCATCTATATTTTTTAAAATTTTATCATCTATATTTTCTAAAAAATGAGCATCACGACTCTCTATTAATGATCTAGTATCATAGTTATAAAATTGTTAGCCCTTATAATTTTCTAAATAGCCTATAAAAGAGCATTTTATAATTTTATTTTGTAATTTATCTCTATTTTGTGGTGGTATAAACACATGTGCCCAAGTACCCTAAACTTTCAAGATAGCAATGTCGTGTTTCCTACATGTCTATAACTCATATGGGGTCAAGTCTATAAATTTAGTTGGAACACGATTAATAATATACATTGCAGTGCTAAGAGCCTCACCCAAAAAATGAAGTGATAAATTTGAATGGCTCATCATAGACCTAATCATGTCCATTAGAGTTATATTTCTTCTTTCAGCTGCACCATTTTATTGTGGTGTATATGACATGGTTGTTTGGTGAATTATATCATGCTCCTTACAAAATTCAATAAATAAGGTAGAGCAATATTTACCTCTCCTATCTGTTCGAAAAATTTTAATATGTCTACCTAATTGATTTTCTACCTCAACTTTATATTTTTTAAATGTTTCTAATGCATCTGATTTTTTTACTAATTCGGTATGCATATCCAAATCGTGAATAATCATTTATAAATGTTATGAAATATTTTGTACCTCTATGTACTTTTATATTTAATGGGTCATATATATCAGAGTAAACAATTCGAAGTAGTTCACTACACCTTTTCCCTTTAGCGCAAGACTTCTTAGTTAATTTACCAGAAATATATGGCTCGCATGTTTTGAACACAATTTCTCCTAAAATGGGGAGTAAGTTTCTTTTAACCATGTGATTTATTTCATCTTTATTTATGTGTCCTAATCTTAAGTGCCATAAATATGAATCATCTACACACACAGAAGCATCAAAACAAGCATCATAATAACCAGAAGATTTGAATTTCATTAATATTCAATTGGTACAAATTGTCAACTTTCATTAATATACACCAATACTCTAGAATGCTTCCCAACGATGACCTGACCAGATCTGAACCTTATTTCATAACCCTTATCATCTGGCCTAGGAACAGAAATCAAATTGTGTATCATATTGGGCGTATACAAAGTATCAGTCAATAGGAGATTCGTTCCTCTTAGTAAACACAATTTGAAAGTACAGACACTAAGTACATCACAGTATGTGTCATTTCCCATATAAATATGTTGGTTACTAGCTGCAATCTCTTTCAACTATGTGAATCCTTTATGGTCCTCGAGACATGTCAAGTGGAGGTTGAGTCGACCCACCAATTTATCAGGTCATAGTCAACAACTATTGATTCTAGGACTACGCAGATCAAGTCATTTCTTTTATTTTGGTTATTTCAAGTATTTTTATTATTGTGAGTCTTATTTTTGTTTTTCAATTTGGGACAATTAAACTTGATGTGCCCAATTTTCTTACAATAAAAACAGGTCTTCTCAAGCTTATTCTTTTGGTTTTTAAATTCTCCTATTTCCCTTATACTTATTATTGTTCTGATTATTGTAAGGTTTCTTGAGAATCTAAGAAAATGAACTTTGGGCAAAGTAGAGCTCATTTGACTTCTTCATCATTCATTTCTCAGCTTCAATATTGAGGTGCATAAAAAGATTCAACATAGTTATCCCTTGTGCAGAGTGATTCAATGCAATTACAATAGGCTCCCAAGATGGAGGGAGACTGTTAAGGACAATAGACACTTTCATGTAGTCAAGGCTTGGATTCCCAATCGTAGCAAGGTCATTTGTGAGCAATGTCATTTTATTGACATGCACGGTTATTGAGTCCGATTCTTTCATTCTGCAATAATTATATTTAGAAGAATGTTTTACTCGAAGAATGGAGAGAATTCCCTTTAAAGTGCTGCCTATTGAGTTAGTAAGTGAATTGGAAGTGGAGGTTACTGTGGAAGAGTTAAAGAAAAAAAATTTCTCCTTCCTAGAGATAAAGCACCTAGCCCCGATGCTTGCCCTTTATATTTTTTTCAAAAATTCTGGGCTATGGTAAGTGGGGAACTTTTAGAGATGATCAGGGGCTTCTTGGAAAGGGGAGAGTTATTTAATGGAGTTAACTCTATGTATATTTCCTTAATCCCCAAAAAATCAGTGATAGCCAATATATCAGAAGTCAGACCTATTAGCTTGCTTTCAAGTCTTTATAAAATTTTGGCTGAAATTTACGCTGAGTAGTTGAAAGCTGTATTGCCTTGTATTATCTCAGGTCCCCAATTAGCGTTTATCCAAGATCGTTTGATTACTAATAGTTTTTTGGTGGCACATTAGTTAATTCATCTCAAAATTCAAAGTCAGGCACTATGAGTTGTTATAAAATTGAACATGGAAAAAGCTTATAATCATATAGAATGGAGTGTTCGTCTAGAGGTAATTAATATAAGGGGGTTTGGTGCTAAGCGGAGAAATGAGATTTTGGGTGTCTCTCTTCCGCTCACTTTTCAGTTCTTGTGAATGGATGCCCTAAAGGCTTTTTTAGAGCATCTAAAGGAAACCCCCTATCGCCGTTTTTATTTATCCTTTAGCTAAATGTTCTATCCTTATGGTAAGAAATGTGGAAAGCAGAAGAAATTTCTTAGGCTTCAAAGTAGCTAAAGAGGGACCAAGTATGACTTATCTTCAATATGCAGATGATACATTTCTTTTTTGTGAGGTTGACTTGGTTCAAGTGGGTAATGCTAGAAGATTTCTAAAATGCTGTGAAGTGGCTTTGGGACTATTTTGATAAAACCCCCTTGATAAGCATTCAATGCAATGACTATTTTGTGAAGGAATTAGCTTGATTGCTTAGGCTATAAGGTGGAAGTATTCCCTATTACGTACTTGGGCCTACCTATTTCAGATGCTAGGCTTTTGATTTTGGTCTGCGATTAAGTCTTATAGAGGGTGCAATTTAAACTTGATATTTGGAAGCCCAAATATTTGTTTTTGGGAGGGAGAGTTGCTTTTCTAAGGTCCTGTTTTACAAATCTTCCTATTTATCAAATGTCTCTCATTCAAACACCATGAGGGATCGCTAAGAAAATCGATGGCATGATGCGTAACTTATTGTAGGGATCTTTTGGAGAGGATAAAAAATTCCATCTTCTTAGATGGGACAAAGTTTGCGCACTTAAGAAAGAAGGTGGTTTGGGCATTAGGGAAATTGCTCTTGTTAAATAAGGCTCTTTTATGCAAATGGTAGTGGCTTAGTTTTTAGCTAAAGGGCCAGTCATGGTGACAAGTTTTTTTAGCCAAATATAGAGTTGATAGTTTCAATTTGTGGATTGGAGGAGGCAGAGGAAGTTCAAATAGATCTATTTCTGGAAATCGATCTTGCTTTGTAAGCCCTTGCTTGAGTGAAATTTACGGTGGTGTGTGGGGATGGGCAATCAAGTATCATTTTGGTATCACAAATGGATTGGGGATGGACCACTTAAAGTTTCTTTTAAGCAATTATTTGAGAATTGCCCAACCAAATGCGAAGGTGGCTGATGTTTATGAATTTTCAGAGAATCTAGTTGTATGGAACTTAAACTTCCCATATAATAGATTAGAGGATAGGCTCTATTCTTTGTTTATATCCTTACTGGAGGAATTGAACAAGGTCTACATCCCACAAAGTATGGAAGTTGAAATTGTATGGGACGTTGAAAGTGATGGGCAGTTTTATGTGACGTCAGTTTTATAGATTCATCTTCCATGATCGATGGTGTTGGTCAGTGCCACAAATTTCACAAATATGGAAATGGCCAATTCCCCACAAAGTACAAGTCTTCATTTGGTTAGCAATGCAAAATAGGGTACTTACTGTTGATAACTTGATTAAGATGGATAAAGTCCTTCCTAACATGTGTCTAATGAGTATGGAGGGTGGTGAGGAGCACACTTATTTTTGCATTATTCAGTTGTCTTAAAAATTTGGTGCTAGTTCTTTTTGCTTTTAGGGGTAAGCGTGACCATACCTCAGGGTGTGTTGTGTATTGCGACTCAATTGGTATTTCCAAATCTACCAAAGGTCGGCAGTGTAATTTGGAAAATAGCAAGATGGACGATCTTATGCGAAGTTTGGAAAGAAAATAGAATGACTTTTACTGTAGATGTTCTTTCCTTTGATAGAGTTCTTAACAATATATATCATTGCCTTTGGAGTTGGTTGGCAGTCACTAAAGAAGGCTGCAGTATTTCGGAAGTGGATGTTATGCTTAACCTTCTACATTTGTTTCCTCTAGGTTGTTGTTAAATGTCAGATGAGAGGTAGATGGATACCTCGAATGCAAAGCTATTTTAAACTCAACTTTGATAGGAGCTCATTTGGTAATCCGAACGAAGCAGGCATAAGGGGAGTGGTTAGATATTGGAATGAAGCGGTAATTTTCTCTTATGCTTGCCCTATTGGCGCTGCTACTGCTAATGTTGCTGAATTCTCAACTCTCCTCCAAGGTTTAAAATTTTTTAAGAAAATTTTTTGGCGCTTTTTGCTCAGTTGAAGGTGATTCAATGAATGTCATTAAATGATGCAATAAGGAGCAAAGAGTGCCTTAGGAACTAAAATCAATTTGGTTACAAGCTCTTGATATGGCTGAATCTTTGAGTATCTCATATCACCATGTGTATAGGGAGGTAAATTCTCTTGCTGATTACCTTGAGAAAAGGGGTGTTTCTTTGTCTTCTCATTTGATTTATGAAGATATAATTCTCCTGTTGTAACTCCCTATTATTAATAAAGTTGTTAACATTTGTCAAAAAAAAGAAAAAGATTGATATGATCTAACTAAAAGAGCCTAAAGAGAGAGAAGATCGTGCCATCAAATTACGGGACATCTTATAGAAATTATATGATTAAGGAAAAGCTATGTATGTAGCTTGTAAAGATATGATAAATACATACTAGTCTAAAAGTATGTAGTATTTATATGGAGATCCTGCCCACCTAATTTTAAAAAAAATTTAACTTTGCCCTTGGACTGCTTATTAATTTTATTATTATTTTTTTTTGACTTTCATGCCGTGGTTATACGTCAAAAGATTGAACTGCCCCATAAACATCAAAACATCCTCCCCTTAAAAGGCCCATTATGATGAAGTCCGATGTTTGAAGCAATAAGACAGTTCAATAAAACTTTTTTTTTTCAAGTGGTCATATGTTTGAAATATCAAACCGCTTCTGCCCGAGACAAGCACACACATCAGCCACTTATATCGGCATGCTCGCAACCGCGTCATTACACTGATGACCGTGGTAATATGTTGTCATCAAGTAATAATCACAAAAAGATGGTCGAATTCTACTATCCGAACGCGTAAATCAGAATGGTTATAGATCAAAATCAAGTTTTAATTATCAAGCAATCCAACACTGACTATTAATGAAGACCATCCCATATGACAAGAAGAAGCATATAGAAAAAAAAAAAAGATACACGATACGACAAGAAGAAACATATAGAAAAAAAACACACCATATGACAAGATATAATATGACACATATATCTCCATTTCAATCAATTTGGGCCCAATGTTCTTGACTTCTTCCGACCACTTGGAAGCCTCCACACCAAGGTTTGGCACTTCTTTGGAATTTTCATAGGCTTTTGACCACTATTGTGGATTGTGATGCAACTACGAGGGAAAGCCATGACTAATCCATGCCATATCATTCCCTAACTATATTATACCTCATCTCATTTATTATTAGCATTCACATAATTATAATATATATATATATATATATATATATATATATATATAACTTTTATATTTGGTGCTTTTGCACCAGAATTTTGGAACCAGCTCCTTTATTTGGTTGGTTCATAGTCAAACTTATGTTTTTGTTGGCAGTTCAATATGGTGAACCCTTTTACTTTTGGTGATCTAGGCTTTCCCATATTAATTTATTCATATAAAAAAGCCATGTCGGCACATCAATTTTTGCAAGTGGAAAGGAAGAGGGGTTAACCATTAAACCATTGAGAGTGATATGACAACCATTATTCAACAATTCAACTGAAAGTTCAACCTATGTAGAGTCACCCTCAACTAAGGTCCAATAATCCTTATGGAAAGACCGTCTTAAAGATCTTCAATAAAGATAATTCTTTATGACCCTCAGCTAGGTTCAATCTAGTTTTGAGTTGATCTTGACCATCTTTGTTGTGTTCCTTTCTTCGAATAAATTTGAAGAGAACGATTAACTCATTCAGGCAAATGGAACAACCACTGGAGTTGTCAAAATCAGTTTCATATCACAAATGTCAAGCAAAGTGGTAACTCCTTAATAATCCAACAAGTGCAATAACTATCAGACAAAAAGAAAAGTCCAAGCTCAACTCTCTCATACACAACTTGTCTATCTCTTAGTGGGCCGGGTTTCTCTCTACAACCAAAAAAAAGAAAAAGAAGATGGATTCTCTGTTTAAGTGAATTGCTTCACTCTCTCACTCCTACATTTGAGACCCCACACCCCTCCTTTTTATATAGTGAGGGGGGGTCTCCACATTCCTCATTCATAAGGGTGTAACTCTCTCTTGAAAGGGACAACTCTCAGGATGCATTGTGCATACCACCATGAGGGTGGAACCTCCTTATGAAAGGGCATAACCCTCCTATGAAGAGGGTGTAACTCTCTCATGAAGATGGAGTAACCCTTTTAGCTTAAACCTTGGTTGTGATGCACCTCAAGCATACATCTCTCACTCATTCTAATGAAAGAATTTTCTTTCATAATTGCAATGGGAGAATTTTTTTCATAAAAAGGCTAAAAACAATGTGCGGCCTACTAAAGCTATCATTATATTAAATAAAACCATCAAGTTTCCAACTAGCTAGCATGGAGCACCTTATCTCTGGTATCTACAAAAGGAAAACAAAAATAGATAATATTTGTCAGGCCTGATTTGGTCGTGCAAGACTGAGTTCTCAATAATATCTCATCAGCTAGACTTGGAAGATTACTTAGCCCGTTCATACACAATTATTCACAAGGTCCACGTTGTATGTATTGTTTACTTCTTGTAGCAAAACGTAGCATAATGTCAAACATTATCTCTTACGACCTACATTACACCATTATGAATTGATTATTGTCCCAACAATGCCCTAGACAATTCTCATATTTGACCCTAAGGAGCACGTACCAAATTCAATGATTTGAGCAAAGTTTCCTCATGTAGTCTAAGTTCTATGAAGGCACCATGATCACCCCCTAACATGTGCTTGAGTAGTAGCGAAAAGGACAAAGGGTAATCTTTTCCCATAGTTGTTTTTGGTTGCTATTATAGTACATGTGATATGAATCACACATCACGATGGATCACTCAAAATGTGCATCAGACTCCACAACAATTAGGTTATAGTCTCTTCAAAACCATAAGACCAATCACCATCTAAGTTCCCAATAGTCACATCTATGCGTCATTCTAAACATCCCTAATGCCCAGTTATTATATGATCTAGGGACATCAATTTAAATAGATCATATCATCTATAACCTTATGAAATCTCATCTATAACCTTGCAGCATATTATCTAGACCATTTATTTTCAAAAATTTCAAGTATCTATAGACTCTTCAATCTATAACTTTTTTCGAGCTTTAAATTAAGGGTGGACACGGATTTTCAGCCTAGATAAGTGTTTCTGGCACCATAACTGCATCATGCAACAAAAATTGAGAGTGCACCTTACGTTGATTCTTTAAATTGAGACTACACTCACTATAATAAATAGGGTCATAAAATCGTGTCATGAAAACTCATAGGCTCATGAGGCTCATAGTTCTTTCATGAGTTTGATATGCTGCATTTGACAATTACTTTAGTGAAAGGGTCTGCAACCTTTCCATTATAGGTGTATGAGTTAACACCACTTACTATATATCATATTATTTTAAATATAGTGATATATCTAATATTAATGTGCTCTAACATGCTGTGGTACTTGGGGTCTTTTGTGTAAGAAAGTGCCACCATGTTATCTCGAAATATACTGACAGGCTCATGAATAGTTGTGACAAAACTTTTAAAGTTCTAGAAATCTCCTCGACCACAGGACTTCTTGCATTGAAGAATTGAGAACATTGTATTCCAACTCCATCATAGAGATAGTCACACATGACTACTTCTTACTACACTATACGAACACTACCTCTTAACAAGAGAACCTGAAGTCCAATTGCTCTTCTAGATCTGCCTCCCAATCAGCATTACTCTGTCTATGTAACGACAACTTAGTTCCTTGGAAACACAGTTGAATCGTGCCCCGAAGGTATTGAAAAACCTCTTTTGTACTTGAAGGTATGAGAGCCTTTATCTCGACGTCTCTGCAATGAATATGTTCTCATTGATTCATTTAAGGTTCTTGTATAACTGATGACTCACTCAGTCTAACATGGTTGGTGGCTCCATCTGGACCGTTTGCACACTCTTAGCCGAAGGTTTACTCCGACTATCTTTGACAACCATGGAAAAGTACTCACAAATAAGCATTCTCACCCTCAATTTATGCGAAGAACCTTAACTCTCTTATGCCTTTAACTTTATTTTTATTTTTCTGGTTACTTATTTTTCTTTCACCTTCCTCCCTACATCACTAAAAAATCTTAAGAAGTTGACGTATATCCTTTATCCTGAAAAGAAGGGAATCCATTACACTATATTGCTTTAAACACCTTTAAACACCTTTTCTGTAAAGGTGGCACACCCTGCATTCTATCTAGTGCATAGGGCCTCCTTCTATTCTTGTGATAGGAACATGCCCCTTAACTATAACTTTCAATATTGTATGGATTAAAAATAATTTATGTATTAAAAAGTGCTTTCATTTTGAGGATCGCAGGAGAAAACCCCTTCTTAGTAGCTTTAATCCCAACTAAAATGTGGATCGAACAATTAGCTCATTTGGCAACTTTTTTGTGCATTCTCAGTTTAACCACAGCTCGCAAATTGCTTTAGTTTTACATAAATCGTTGTTGCTATAATATTAGAGTCTGATTATCATTTCCAGCTAAAATATGATGAGTTGTATCCTGTTCGACCAATCTCCTATGACCATGAAATTAAGAGCTAAGTCGAAGAGGTCGACAGATAAGAAATAAAAAGAAAAAAATTAGAAGCAATATGAAGATATTGCACAAAGTGTGAATTTTATGACCATTGTGTATAAATAATACAAAAAAGATAGGAAAACTTTCTGGCATTCTCCAAATTAGAAGAACACCAGTTTCCTGACCACTTGTATTTCGAGCTCTACCACGTGATAACGAATGAATACAAAGTGAATCAGATGCCCATTCAACATTTGCAATCCCATGTGACATGGCCCTCAGCATCGGATGTGATCAGTTGATGATGGATGAGTGCGCGCAACTTGGTCATGGTGGATAAACAAAGGGAGTTCAACGAAAAGACTTCCCCTCACTAGCTTTGATAAGAGCTTCAGAGTTGCTCCCAAGAGATCACGCTTATATAGGGCTCAAGTTTGATGAGAATCCATTAGCATTCTGGGTCTCCAGCTCAAGAAGCATCAACGACTTTTGTCTTTGGTACCTGTTTCTCTTTGCTGCAAGTGCTGTAATGAAATCATGTTATGGGTCAGTTGAAAGATTAGCATGTCATAAAGTAATCACAATTATATATTACAAAAAAATGCCATCTTAATACTAATAGATATGATTAATATAATTGTGCAAAGATAAAATTTATTGTCTATTCTAAACTACTTATTTGATTCTGAAGAGATTGAATTCCTCTTCGTACAAAAGATGATGACTTATTGAATGGAAGCCAGACTTGGATCCAGACTCAATGTTGGGGTTTTCCATTCACCTTTTTCTGTTTTATAAACTTCACCACTACTACAGAGGCCACACCTCTTCTATCTCATCTCCAAACTCCAAATGTTCCTATACATTATATCACACCAATCATGTGTGTGCTTTATAAACACAGCTTGTATTTCTGCATGCAGTCATCCTCCTCTCATTCTATTTTCAATATACGTAACCGTGAAAGCAAAAAGAAATGAAAGAATAAAACCAGGAACTTCACAAAAGATTTTAATGAAAAAGAAAATCAAGAAACTCCTAGTCCTATATCAATATATCAGGACAGAGCAATATTCTACAGTTTTATGCACTTAATTTGATACTTCGTTTCTTTTCTCCTATACGCTTGCCCTATGCCCAGACACCTAGTTCACTACACAGGCTATGCACCATACTCCTAGTGCTTTGTCTGGAGCGGATACTCTTGGTGCTTTGTCCGAAATGGCTGTGCTTAATACAATGATCACTGCCATTGTGCTACATTTTCTACATTTCATGAAATTGACCTCATATTTTGGTCTTTCCACCTCAAAGGACGCATCTCGTCTCTTCTTTCTCTGCAAAACAAAGATGTATCTCGTCTCTTTTCTGCAACTAGAGCAACTTGCCTGACAACTTTGAGGCAAGTGTATCCCACATACAGAAAACAATTGGAACGTCAAATTCTATGCGTCCAATCATATGATTCTGCCTGCTCATAAGAAATGTTTCATCAAAAGCTCATTATTGGATCATTTTGTTTGGTTATGTTTATAGAGTAGATTTCATCTGTGAAGTGTCAACATGAATACTTAGGTATCGCAAAAGAATACGACAAATTGTTTTGTGCAAATTCACATACAAGTGCAATCAAACAAACATTTGGTCTTTGTGAGTGAATTAGCAAACACGTTGGTCAAGTATTTTTGCTGACCTGTAGCTGCATTTGACACACATACACATGCATTAACGTGAGAAGTGTCCATATGAATCCTTCAGTCTTGAAAAAGAAAATAAGTTTGCAAGGTTCCTTTTAGCAAGAGATTCTTCAGGCATATGTTTCACAAGGGAATAAATCCGGCTCTTCATCAAGAAGCTTCCATGGAAATTCAGAGTTTTTTTTCCTTCTTTTTTTGTTCTTTCTGTTTTTTTTGGGTTTGTGTGTGTGTGTCTGTGTGATAAGTACCATGGATATTAAGAGCTATAAAGCTTAGTTTGCAGCCAAGGACTTCAATCAAATCCAAGGTGCAACCTTCATGGAGTATTCACTCCTGTTGGCCATGAAGAAGCCTACAATAGCCAGGTTCCCCATTGTAACTGATATGAATAAGGCACTACAATGTTAGTTCGTTAAAAAGAACAGTTTTTTAGGGGGTTTCAGAAGAGGAAGTTAGATGTTTGGCTCCACGTAGTGATATACAATAGGGAGAAAGTAAAAGTGTGAAATCTAAAGGACATCATAGAGTAATGACGTTAGGGCATGCTAAAAAGATTTGGTGGAGCATGGATAGAAATTTGGTTTTCAAGATGTGAAACTATATTATATTTAAAAAGGTCTAAAAAAATACAATTCTCTTAGTTTTATGGATCACATACCCACCAGAGGATTGGCAAAGACAAGAAGGGATAGAATTCGGAATGAATACATTTGGAAGAATTTAGGTGTGGCACCAATAGGCGAGAAGATGAGAAAAAGTTGACTTAGGTGGGCTGGTCATGTGTGGTACAAACCCAGTACAACACATCTTAGGAGGTATGAGTTAGTTCAAGTGGATGGCTTAAAAAGGACAAATAGTAGGCCCAAAAGGACAAGGTCGGAAGTAGTGAGATTTATAGTCTCAATGAGAGTATGACCCTTAATAGAGCAGAATGGCGGACCAAGATTCGTGTAACTGATCCTAATTAGTTGGGAAAAGGCTCTGACAATGATAATGATGATGACATACTCACCAAAGATGAACCGGAGTGTATTACAAGCACTATGGTAGTTGGCAATAAAGTTCCCAGTCCCCTTTGACTACTATCTAGCCATAAAAGTTGCTTCTCTCGATGGTGAATTTTCATCTATAAACAGAAATACATCACGTAACTCCCATAGGCCACAAGAATTGGAACAAAAACTAATAGACTCTCAAGAAGTCACTCCCTTATTAAGCTTAACCATCATCTAAGCTCAGATTAGGGCCTCCTGAGTTACCCAAGTGCAATGCAGAGACTGGTTGGAAAGTTTCACCACCTCAGGACTCATTAGACGTGACTTAGCATTCCATTATTAATATCATCTTCAGAGCCTTTTCCCCAACTATTTGGGGTCAGCTACAAGAATCCCGGTTTGCCATGTTGCTATGTCAAGGACCATACCCTTAGTAAGGCCATCAGTCCCCATATCTTTTCTCACTACTTCCAATCATATTTTTTTGGGCCTACCGCTTGCCATTTTTTAGCCTTCCACTTGAACCAACTCCATCTCCTAACATGTGCTCTAGGTCTGTATTGTATATGGCCAACCCACCTAAGTCTACTTTCTCTCATCTTATCGCTTATTGGAGCCACACCTAAATTTTTCCGAATGTATTCATTTCGAATTTTATTCCTTCTTATCTTGCCACTCAACATCCTCATCTCAGGTACACTCATCCTATGGCTATGTTGTTTCTTGATCGCACAACATTCCGCCCCATAAAGCAAAGCTGATACGTGACTTAGCATATGTGGTTGCCAAAGTAAGTCTGTTCATGCATTCCCTAGATGCCTCACTTGGAAGTTCTACATTGGACCTTGAGATTTTTATAGTTACCCAAACCACATACCGAGGTCGCGATTCCCATTCAGAATTGCGATGCAACAGTTCCCAAGATAAAACACGAGTTTGGAAGATATGAATCACGTTTCCGAATTTCATGGAACACGTTACCTGAATCTCGATTCTTGGAAGGTTGGAATCTAAATTCCATATCACGTAATATGCGATTTATAATTGCACAACAATGCGATTCAATCTGTGTGAGACTTTGATTCTAATTTTCTAAGAATCGCGAAATCATGTTGTTTGGAAGCGAGTTCCACATCATCAAAAGTCGCAGTTCTTAGATGCACCGAACAATGTTTCGATCAACATCGAATCAAGTTCTAATGACACAGAATCAATATTCAAATACAAATGTTGAATGAAATACGTTCACAAATTGTATGTTGCGGGAGGAGCTCAAGGAACTGATTATATGTTACCAAAGGAGTTCCAGGAACCATTTCATATCATGTTATAATTTTGTACAAGGTTAAATACCCATGATTTGGGTTTCAAGATTGTGATATTGCGAGTCAAAAAGCCTTAATAAACTTTCGAGATGAATCCATGTACAATAATCTCTGCCAAGTTACCCAACAGATTTATCAATCTATAAATCACGAAGTGGGTGGCAGTCCCACCTCAAGGTAAGACGTTTGGGTTACAGCCCCACCTCAAGGTAAGATGTTCATATCGGATGCTTGCAATAACCAAATGTTTATTATCGATCATTTACTGTATCAAGTAAAGGATTATGTGGGGCTGGTAAGTGATTAATAAAAGGGTGCGGTTTGAATAGAGCCTAGGCTCTAAACAATCAAATTAGAGCCAACCTTCAAATAGTGTCAAGAAATGTGGTTTCAATACTGGAAATCATTGTGATAGCCTTAAAATATATTTTAATATTAATTTGTAAAGTTTAAAGCTTCAAAAATATTGTAGATCGACAGATCTAAGAAAACTATTTTGAAAATTGATGGTCCAAAATAGTTTTACAAAAATACACTATTTCCAAAACCTGAAATCCTTTTTTTTCTCATGTCCATGCATCTTGATGCCGAGATAATCAATTTGAGGATATTTGAGCATCAAAATAACCTCATCTAGCGAATTTTTGAGGTAGGCTCAAATTTGATTGTTTTGAGCCTCGGCTCTATATAAACTTTTCCCTTAATAAAATGCTTATTAATGATCATTTACAATACTAAGTAAAATTCTTATCACTTGTTGTCTCATTGTATATTTGGCAGGGCATGGACTTAAAGCCCTAACAGAAAAAAAAGAAAAAAAGAAAAAGAAATGGGTTAACAAAGATCAAAATTCATGGCCACTTGCAATCTTTGGATTTCGAGCAAAATGCAACATCTTGGTCATTCAAGCTAATACCAAGCTATGGTAACATCTATGGTATCTGCTTGATTTTACATAGATAATTTGGGTCAAGCTATAGTATCATCTATGTCTATCCCAATCATCTATGTAAAACTTTAAATCTTCTCGCAAAATACTTATCTCTTATACCAGAGGGGATGGGTGCACGATTCCTTAATTATGGGAACCTCGATTCCAAATTGACGCGGACAATGATTCCAGGTAATGTAGGAATCACAATTCCTATTTCGCTGGATCACGATTCCCGAAGTCATTGAATTGTGTGGGGTCGGTCATGTGTGATTCCTATAAGGTAGGAGACTCAATTCCAACATGATGGGATATTGATTCCTACAAATAAGAATCAAGGTTCCTATTTTATTGGATCGTGATTCCGAGTAATGAGAATCACGCCTCCGATGTTTTCCATTGTACGGACAATGATTCCGAGATGAGGAATCACCTGGCACATGCGCTTCCGTGATTCTGATATGTGAAATGAATCGAAATCATAGGTGTTTCCAACAACTATAAGATTTTTCATGTCCATTTAATGAGTACTCTTCTCATCACATGGATATCTACAAATTTATGCATAGAGAGATTCATCTTTATGTAAAGCATTCTATAATGCTGATTGTGCTACCTCAAGAAGTTCACAACTGGTATTGCAAGTTAGTCGTATCTTGTAACATGGACAGCAAAAAGCAGCATGTGGTTCAAAGATAAGCAAAGAGGCATATAATAAGCCATGCTTATACTGCCTATGAGCTAACCTGGCCGAATAACCTTTCCTCCCCCCACCTCCCACGAATATAAGGTTGAAGAACCTTCTTGCTAGGATAATATTTGAGGTCCACTCATGGTCATGGATAACTTGGGACTAAGCAGCAATGCATGCATACTTGTAATCGAGGCTTTCAAGAGGTCAATATCATGACTTTGTGAGACAAAAATAAGGCCAAAGAGATGTCAGATTTGTTCTCTGTATGCAGAGACCTAAGATCAACTAGCAGAAATATTTACCACAACATTTAGGAAGAGTAGATTTTAGAATTCAGAGCATTCTTGAGATTGTTGACAAGATCGGCATGACATAAGCATTAGCATGAAGAGGATGTTCGTGTACATAAATATGCATGGATCATGTAAACTAAAGATATATTTATCACCTTATATGCATTTTTAATAGGGTCTCATACCTTACCATTCAAGGGTATTATTGTTTGTTCATTTCATGTGGCTTTATGTTTAAAGGTGAAACGACCAAAGGGAGGCATAACATTTCTCCCAAAATCCCAAAACTCTTGACACAACCTATGGTTTTGAGCAATCCTATTGAAAAACAAATCTTGCTCTCAAGACACCTTAAAAGATGTTAGTCCACAAAATATGTGATGGTGGTACAAACCATAAATTTGAAACCTAACTAAGACAAAGGGTCTGAGTTTCCAGAGTAGGTGGGACATCCCTACCGGTGAGCAAAACCCTCAACATTACCATCTGCAACACAGGGTAGTCCCCTTCTTCTTATTCTGCTATTTTTATCGTATTTTCTTCTCACCACTGGAAGAAAATTCTTGTCACCATTGGAAGCGCCTAAAGAAGCAGCCTCCTCTGGTGGTAGCATATAAAGATGGGAAGAACTTGGGGCAATGCACAACGCATGGTGTCAGTTTTACTATCAAACAAATATACAAATTAAGATTAAACCTGAACACTCTTATAGTAAATCTTTTGATATAAATACACCAAAAATGGATAAATGGAAATCTAATACATGTAAGCAGATATGCAGAAAATCTAGTGAATTATACGTCATACTATCAATGTCTTTCAGTATCCTAATACTATTAAATATTTTCAAACTATCAAAGTCTTTCAGTATCCTAATAATATTAAATATTTTTCAAATTCACATATCTAGACCCAGTGGTATGTAGCATTTTACAAATAATTGGGGACATCAAATATAACATCTAGGGATATGCTCACATCCTTGATAATTTCCAGCGATGAAGCGCACTTTAATGCAGGTCACTCTACTAGTTTGTAACTCATCAAATTAACCACAAGATCCTATACAAAAATGGATCATTTCATAGTACTAAGTACAAATAAATGTGAATCGCCTTAAGAAGCTATTTGAGGCAATGTCGTAACTCTGTCTAACATCCTTATAACGAACATCCATATTTAATGCAGGTCACTCTACTAGTTTGTAACTCATCAAATTAACCACAAGATCCTATACAAAAATGGATCATTTCATAGTACTAAGAACAAAGAAATGTGAATCCCCTTAAGAAGCTATTTGAGGCAATGTTGTAACTCTGTCCAACATCATTATACCGAACATCCATATTTTCCATGGTTTTCATGTTCTTCATTGATACTACGATGATCTAGAATTACCAAAACACTTCATGGCATGACATTATAACATTGCATAGGATCAATTTGTTCCATGAAATAAGTCATTCCATCATAGAAACTAAAAGAACTAATTTCCAAAGATATAATTTCATAGGAAATATACGTACAGATCAAATCATGGGGAAGACCAAAGTCATAATCATTTCTCCCTTTTCTGATGCAGAACATGTATATCAGCAGTAGTATTATACAGATGACCATCACACATGACAGGCCTATGGCGAGCTTAGCAGCAGTTGACAAACCACCCTTTTCCCAAAAGAATGGACAGGCTGGATAGGAAGGCACACCACACAGCCCTTTGTTTCCAGAAAGGCTGGAACAAATACAGAATACAGGTTGAGAAGCAAGAAAAGACGAACCTAAAGACGATAGTAAAAATATATGAATGGAAAAAAAATGATAAAATCTATTAAAAGAAAAAATCATGTCGACAATGCATGTGCATTTGTGCTTAATATAAGCGGGCCTCAAGACCAAAAGTTGAATGAATATGATGAATCAGACCATGTCATGCCAGATCCACGAGGAATAAGAAGGAAGCACATTTGGCCGCTGACTTTCTTAACTATTCACTCAGTGCTTTTAATTCTGCCACCCAGAATATAGGTGGCGACACAAACATTACAATTGAATTGGCTAAAATGATGCTGAGCGGATCATCACAAAAGTGAGTTATCAATTGTACTCCCTGAAGGAAAACATCCACATGCAAGAGAATAAACAATAGTAAGATTTCTTTCCTTGTAGGATCTTTAAAAGAAAAGAAATGGATTACACGCATTTGGGGTGATTTGAAGTTTGAAAGGTATGATTAAGTCTCGAGTTCCCCCATGCTTTCATTACTGAAGTTTCATGCAACAAAATTGACTACTTTATGAGATCAAGGGTTTTCCTTCAACCTCTTTCTCATGGTTGCAATATGGATATAGTTGTCATTTATTAAAGGTTTGGTTCAACGCTTTGGGGTCTACCACTCCGACAACACTTAAAATTTATAAGAGATTTCTCTCAGAAAAAAAGCATTTAGATTGTACAGCTTTTCTTAGATTCTTCAACAAACCCTATAGTTTTTACTGTGGGTATTCATACTCAAGCAGTGACTATCATATAAAAAGGCCAAAATATCTTTATGGTTCCTTCTTTCTTTTATTTTAGTTCAGTGGTAGGAATGGAATTCCAGGCATCAGGTTGTGCATCCACCACTCTGACCACCCAAGCCTAGAGGCCACTCCTATCATTATGGTCATTTATCAAACAGAAATTAACATTTGGAAGTAATTATGGCACTTGTAAAAATTATAATCTACATCCCAAGACTAAAATTGAACCACTTGCAAAAATTATAATCTACATCCCAAGTACTAAAATTGAAGCAATCAAATCCAAAAATGTTACAATCCAGTATGTTAAGTTCAAAGATCAACAAATATATGCGAGGATTAAGAAAAAAAGAAACACAAAAAAGTGGAAACTAAGAGAAATACCCTCTTTGGGTCAGTATTGGAGTCCATCACAAATTTGATAGATACGATTGTCTCTTTAGGCCCACAAAAGAACCACCCTAAGGGATATCTTCACAAGACCCAAAACCAATTCTTCTTTTTTATCTTCTTTCCACACAATAGTTCATATAATGATAGATGAATATCCTACAACCTAAAAATTCTAAAAATAAAGGACATAATAGCCATTAGAAAATTTACAACACTAAATTGCCTTAAGTACCCCTAAAATATTTTACAAAATTAAAAGGAACAAGCACCCCCTAAAATTCTCTGTAAATAGACCAAGTTGACCCTAATTTCAGTTCTATACAGACCGAACTTTTCATGCTCTTCTACTCCGTTCCAAAGGGATAATCTTCACTTTTTTTGAGTCAAACTTTCAAAGGATGAAATAGATTCACAATGTTGTAGCATGCCAATTTAGTGAGGTAATCCTCTAAAGTCAACCATGAAGCCAATATCTCTTGCACTCTCCATCCCTTGTACTTCATGCTTACAGCCAAATCGATTACCTGAGTTTGTGGTGAAGTTTGATTCATGCTTGGATTAGAGGTCAGAACTTCCATGTCATCATGGAATTCTTTTTCCGTGTGCCGCTTCAATAGATCAATTATTTCATGCATGCCTCTTTAAAATTCCTTGAATATTTCATCTACGTACACCGAGAATGGATATGTCTTGTCTACATTAAGAGGATATAGCATTGGTGGAATCATGTTGTAGGGAGTAAACTACTGCAGCATCAAAATAAAAAAAGAAAATTAAAAAAATATGAAACATTAAGTTGAGAGAAAATAGCCTTTATGGGGTTACAGGGGAGTCCAAACTAAATTTGAGAGATATGTTCTCTACTTAGGCCTGCAAAGTAATCCACCCTAGGTGATGCCCTGACAAGACCCAAAACAAGTGTTTTTCTTCTCCCTAGGCCTGGAAATGGTCATGTGGGCCATGCCAAGGTTGGCCAAGGACCCTTGAGGCCCAATCTGACCCTATTATTGGCTGCCAGCCATTAATTTACTTTTTAAGTTTGAGATAACCATTTTAGAAAGTGGATTGAAGGGAACTTGAACTTGAGTAACAACAATTAGCATGTTTGTGTCATAGATGCAGGGAGGTTCGTTGCGGGTGGCGATCCACCTTGGAATCTCAGTTTGGCAATTCTGGAGCATGATTTGGAGCCCGAGATGAGCTCACTTGCCCTGACAAGGGAGCAGCTATATCCTTATCTTTTATGGATCTGGATCCTTGACTAAAAGGGATCTGGATTGCTTTGAAAGGGAACCTCGACCCCACTGACAATGGGGTGTGATCATGATTTGATGGGATCTCGATCCTGGGGTAAGTTTCATAAGTTTTTGAATTTTGAATCCTATGTCTTAGATTTTGTGATTTTTTTTAGCTTTCTGACAATTTTCTATCTAACTATGGTCATGGTTTGCATAAGTGGTGGAAAACTTGGATCCAAGAGGCTCCCAGGTCCTAAAGGGTCCCGAAGAGGGGAATTTCCAGGGTAGTACAGAACTAGATAGTTCTCATTATAGTGAATCTCTGTCTTGCCTAGTTCGCTATAGGGACTTTGGCGATTCCTAAGTTTGGTTCTTAACATGGCCCTCCAATTTCACTTTTTTAAGTTGTTTATGAGGGAATTTGCTTTCAGACACTTAGAGTTCTCATAGTGCATGTTTGTAGATAATACTAAAATGTGGATTTTATATTTTTAATTTTTTAAATCACTGTCGCTCCCCACAACTATGTTTGCATATTAACCATCAAATCCCTAGAGTACTACTAGTAAACTATTTTACTTCTAGAATATATCATACATAAATATCTATACATAAATGTATTAGAATCTCTCTCTCTCTCTTCTCTCTCTCTCTTCTCTCTCTCTCTCTCTCTCTCTCTCTCTCTCTCCATCGATTGGCTAGGGTGGCAAGCCCATTGCCAGTCCTTTAGAGTTGGTTTTGTTTGGAGATAGATAGATAGATAGATTGATATAGAGAGAAAGAGAGAGAGGCTTTTTGCATTATACGAAGATTGGATTTTGTGTAAGAGAGGAAGAGAGATTTTGGTGTTTTAAGAGAGAGAGAGCTCCAATTTCATATATGTCATTTTATATCTTGTTTTTTTGATAGTTTATGTGATAGAAATATGCATGAAACATCATATCTGCTGTATAATTTAGTGGTAAAATAACTAAATAAGATATAATTATTGGGTTGGGACATTGGTAGGCATGCATGATAGTCACCATTACTCAAGCTCGAGTCCTATCATCTTTTTTTTTAAAAGAAAAAATGAAATTAGGCCAGGCTTAGCGGGCCATGTACTCCTGGCCCTGGCCCGAGCCTAGGCTCATCCTACCACTAGCCCTTGATTTGAGGCCCAAGGTCAGCATGCCGGTCACATTCTCGGCCCAGTTTTACAAGCAGGGCCAGCCATCCATTGGTTGACTCTCCATCTCCCTACAGTAGTTCATATTTTTATGGAGAAAAATCCTAAAACCCAAAACACTCTAAAATAATAGGGATATAATTGCCCTTAGCATCTCTACAATACTAGATGACTTGGGAAACTTTAAATCTTTAAAAAATCAAAAGCCACACATATGCCTAAATCTCTACAAAAAAGGGTCCAAATTGACCCGAATCTCAAAATAAGTCCTAACTACATTAACATATCAAACAACATTGAATTCTAAAACAGATTGTTAATTCAGGGGAGCTATTAAAGTTAATAACAAAATCTACTAAACCTACTCTAGATGGAGTATGGGCATTATCTTCAACCCCATATATTGAAATTCATGCAGCTGGATTTTACATGTTAAAACAGAGCTTGAAGAAGTTAGCTCATAGGATAAAGGCCATGTGTGCTTGTGTGAATATATATCATATAAAAATCCATAATTCCATATTTTGTTCATATTTCACTACTTTTTAAATTCATATTGTTTTATATGTACAAGTATCCTAGGAATATTCACTATAAGATTGGTGTTGTATAATTTTGTCACTGATGCATTCGGCATGTACAAGTAACTTGGTTTCAAAGCTACAATCCGTTTCATTCCGCTTGCAATTAGTACAGTGAGCTCATGGTGTGTGTCATCACTAATTTAGGCCATAATTGAATCACCAACTCTATACAAGCATGGTAGCCCAAAATTGGAAGGCCATGTGAGTGAAAGCACATTTGCCTTGAATAACTATCATGGGATAAGGGTGACATGATGCTCATTTTAGTTGTGGAAGAGAGGATCAGGTACGATGTTGATAAACTTTTTGATGTATAACTCCTAGAAACTGTACAACAGTCAACATAGCAGCATTAACGTGTCAGAGCACATTAAGAGTTCTCGGTTGATGATGAGGTGGGAGATATTGGTGCAGAAAATGCTGCATACGTGGACATAGTGTAAGAAGCCAAGACACTTCTTACCTGGTCAAAGAAAAACCAGGACTCATTCACGTCTTGCTGAGTCAAAGAAATCAAAGCAAAGTCATCTAAAAAAAGAAGATTTTTAATTAAATTACCTAAGCATATTACTTATAAAAACTAACATAAAATCCTAAAAACTAACATAAAATCCTAGAAAATGATGATGATAATTATGGAGGTGATGCCGATGGCGAAGGCAGGAACCAGAGGGCAATGGATGGGGCAAATGGAACTATTTGTTCAACACAGGTGACTTTAGCATGGTCGCACTGGGGGTCACAAATCCTTTTACTATCAGGGTACTATACTATGACAAACAAGCTTAGGATTTTGATACCCATGGTCTGCATGGCAAAGTATGGCACCATAGGCATGCCTGCCTGCATATGCTACTCCACGTTCGACCACACCCAATGAACCTTGCCATGTGCATGGGCAAACTGCATTGTGAGGCCTGCACCAGTGTGCTGACCTGTACAGTGGCATTGAGCATAGTGCAACCTTCCTGGCATTTTCCATCAATGCTTTTTTTTTGAGAGTTGTTAACATCGTATTACTAAAGAGGGATTACAAAATGTGTTGGACTGAAAGCACCCTCACTGGGTGGCAATCAGTAAAAAATAAATCAGTCGATTACATGCAGATGGGCTTATAAGATTCGCCCTAAAGACAAGATTTACAGTGTGAAAAAGAAAAATAAAACACTGAGCAGTGTCTTGGCGAGTATGAAGGCGGGCTATCCAGAGAGGTTGTGGTCCTGAACAGAAAAAGAGTTCGACCTGGCCTGGATATCCATATGTAAGCTAGCTCCCTCCTTTGCCAATAGGTCAACGAGATCGTTGGACGTCCTCCAAGTATGCTGCCATAAGATGCTCATACCCCTGCAAAGGTGGGTAATTTCATAAAAAATGGAAGATAGTTGCCAAGGTGGGGGGGACAAGCCTCTTGCCCAAGAGATGGTGTTCAAAGAGTCTCCTTCCACAATCAGACAAGTGCCCCAGGATGGGTTGCAAAATCTCAAGCCCAAAAGAAGGGCTGAAGCTTTAGTGTATTGGGAGTCAAAGGTCCCAAGGTGCACAGAGAAGGTGAAAAGGACATTTCGTTGGCAATCGCTGAAAACCCCCCCAGCGCCTGAAGGGCCTGGATTACCAAGAGAGCAGCCATCAAAGTTTAACTTGATGCTGCCATCTGGTGGTGGCTGCCAGTTGCACGCTCTTGAAGGTTTTGAGGGCCAGTGGATGAGGGCATTTTTCCATTGAAAGAGAAGGGTGTTCCTAGATAGGCCTGAGAATGTCTTGTGGTTAGAAGTCCAAAAGGTAGTCAGTGAAACAACCTTGTGGAAGAGAGCTGATGGTATACGGTGGGCACCGTTGAAAATTTTGTTGTTCCTTTCAAGCCATAAGGTCCAAATGGTAGCAGCCATCGCGGCCTTCCATAAGGTTTTTTCAGCCAAGGGCCACTAGGCTTCAAAGTTGTAGGAGATCAAGGCTCTGATCGTGGGTGGCGAGACCCAATAGATACCAAAAAGTTGAAGCATAAGGGACCAAAGATTATGGGAAAATTCACAATGAATGAAAAGATGACGGTTGGATTCCTCCTCACAAAGAAGAGAGCACATCTATTGGGTGTAGAGAAACCTCGTTTTTGAAGTTGGTCGATAGTGAGAGCTCTCTGAGGGCAGGCAATCCAATTGAAGAACTGAATTTTAGGTGGGCCAATGGTGGACCACACTTTTGACAAGATAGAAGTGGGGTTAAGGGGAAAGGTTGGGGTTGGGGTAAGTCTCTTGTAGAAAGAGGTAACAATGAAAAGACCAGATGGATAGAGACTCCAAACGATAGTATCACTCCCAGAAAGTGGGAGGAAGTGAAAGGAAAGGGCACCCAAAAGCTGTTGGAACAACATGCTTTCTTCATCCAAGAGGTTTCTATGAAAGGAGGGGGTCCAGGTTCTCCGTCCACCAGAGAGAGGCATTTCGTCGACGATGGTAGAGTTAATATTAGAGGAGAGAGAGAAAAGGGTAGGAAAGGCCTTGCACAGAGGGGAACTACCGAGCCAGAGGTCAGTCTAAAACTTGACCCTGCGGCCTTCTCGAGCATGGAATCTAAGGTGCCTTCTGAACTGAGGCAGTGAAGAGGCTAAAGACAGCCACACCCCTGATGCTATGTGTTTCTATATCCTCTCTGACAGCCACGTACCATCCTGTATATGGTATTTGCTGCGTAGCACATGAGCCCAGAGGGAGTCTGGTTGAGTGGCTAAGCGCCACCACCATTTGCCTAGAAGGGCAGTGTTTTATTTTCTAAGGGTCCGAATGCCTAGACCCCCTTGCTTTCTAGGTAAGCAAATAATGTTCCAGGCTACGAGGTGGAACTTGATCTTCTCTGCCTGTCTTGACCATAGAAAGTTTCGCATAAGTTGTTCTATGCGGTTAGCCACCTGTACTGGCATCTGAAACAGGGACATGAAGTAAACTGTGATGTTTGCCAAAGTCGCTTTGATGAGAATAACTCTTCCTGCAGGGGAGAGGTATCTACCTTTCCAAGTTGCCAGGCGTCTCTCTACCTTGTCTAAAACTTGAGACCAGAGTCTATTTTTAAGTTTCTCCAGGCCCAGAGGTAGGCCCAGGTAAGTGGAAGGGACGTCTTCCACTTTACATTCCCAGTCAGGGATGAGCGCGACAACTTCTGCTTTTGACAAGGCAACTCCCATCATTTTGGATTTCATCATGTTAACCTTGAACCCTGCAGCTTTCTAAAAGCATAGGAGGAAGACTTTGAGCATGTCTGAAAGCATTTTCCATCATTGTTCTCGCTAGTTAGAGGGCTATCTTGCATGGACGTGGGTATGTGTATCAGTGTTTGACATGGGTAAGGGGTACTGGATTCCTCTTGCCATGAAAAAGCGGAATAGAGGATACAACGACACAACCCTATGAAGAGACAACCAAAGCCAACAATGTTTTATTATTGTAACATTTCATGATGAGTAGCAAAATTAAGGAATCATACCTTAATTTTCTGGATCCCTAGATATTTTCAAAGTTTTGTAGAGATTTTTCAAGCTCAAATACGCCTACACAACAAAAAAGAAGATCAAGTCTTCGAAATTATGTAATCATTGGTTAATAAACAAGAGGAAGAATCCATTTTGGTGTGTGTTTCAACATATATCCAACAGGGGTACGGCACCCAAACAAAAGAATTTGTGTAACATAGCTTGAAAGCCTTGTTTTCTACTGACTATATGATATGTGATTTAAGTCAAGTCTTTCATGTGATTTCTTTTGTTCTTAGTTTTCAATATGTTGTTGATATAGTGTTTTAAACAACTGACTGAGCTTCAGACTCAGACAGGTCCCAAAACAAGTATAATTGACTCAATACGGCCTAGCTTTTACAGGACTCAACCTTGTCTATTGGCAAATGGGCATAGAATGGACTGACTCAGGCAAGTTTCAAGACAAACTATGAGACTCTCTGCGTTCCTTAGTCGAGTTGACTCAGTCGAGCCTGAGATTAAAACATTGGTTGCTCCTAACTTGAATGTTTTTTTAGTTTAAATCTCTAAGGATTGAGAAACTGGTAAATTTGATTAGACACTGTATGGAAGAGAACTATGAAATTTCATACGAGGAAACTTGCAAAAATAAAACACAGAAAACCAAAAACCTCAAGCATATCAAACAGGAAATGGCCAAATTTACATCGAATGCATCTTAAAACTGTATTAGAGGTTTTTTTTTTGGTTGTAATGTTCATTTGCCTTTTAGTAATTCATTAGCTTCATGCTTTATCCCATTTTTCTAGTGCGTTTGGATATTTTCAAGATTGTCCAAGGCTTTTCTCGAGGATCTCCAACTTTGAATCCATACCCAAAGTGATGCATGAGTTTTAAAAACTCCACAAAAATTAGCTTGCGCAGCAACATCACTCATAGTATCTCATAAGATATAAAAAGTGTTCAGGCCCAATGGACTGTACTCATGTCCCAGTATTGATTCCATAGTGACATGCTGCTCTAGCTAGCAAAAAACAGAAAGGATATGCACTATTGGCACTTGAAACTTGAAAGTATTAAGCATTTTTAAATGTGTTGAATATCAAGATCTACAACGTGAGAAAGTTGTGGAGGATTATATGTGTTTATTCATGTACAGATAACCATTTTGATATCCTTCTTTTCCATTATGATATATGGCCCCGCACTTGTTTCTATGTCTAGATTTTACTGTATGGGGCCCAACGCTTGCTCCCCATTACTTGCCAAGTTGGTTAAGTTAATTAGGTTTAACTATTGAACATGAATGACCAATGTGAGCCAAACTAAGGCATCGAGACACGCTGTTCAATAGTGGAACCTCAAGAATACATGCAAAGGGTCCCCAGCCTCAGTGCCTGACTCTTATTTATCCATGCTTGTCAATGCCAAGTTAGTAATGAGAATATTAAACATTAAAAAGACATGCAGATTTCTAACCTCAAGTCCTAGTTATATGAAACAGGTTTTGCTCCACAACTGAAACTGTTACTGCATCTTGATGTTTGTTGTGAGTAATCAAGTGTTGCCTCTATGCATTTTTATTTTAAGTCCTTCTGGATAGTTTTGTCATTTTTCTTACTTAAGGATATATTTGTATGTTTATTTTTTAATGTTAATAACAATACATAAAAGAGGGGCGTGGGCGTAGAGGTCAAGGGGTATGACGTCACCCTCTCTTTTCCTCCTCCCTCTCTCTCTCTCTCCACATCTATATGCTTCTTTCTCCTCAAGGGATGCTTTTGAAACCCTAAATTTGTAAAAATCAGGTATGGACAAAAAACCCTAACTACTATGGGTTATTTTTCCTGGTGAATTTCCTTTGGTTGTGTGGATCAACAAAACACATATCTAAGAAGTTGAGATGGGGACAAACCCTAATTTTCACGAATAACAGATCTGAAAAAATAGTAAGCTGCATCTAACCCAATTTTATGATATTCCTTATCTGGGTACGCTTTGTGATGTCAAACAAAAAACTCTACAACTGATAGGGACTTTTTTGACGTGTCAAAAGTGGTTGTTGGACCTTTTGAATACATTACACCTTTATTTTGAGTTGAAAGACATAGTTTATCAAGATCTATTGTATGGATGGTCTCAGATCTTGTGGTAGAGTGAAATCAAGTGGTTCTTTGTGATAACCAATAGTTATTTTCTGCTGTTTGCAGTAATCAGCAAGGGCTTTTTGGTGTTTTTTTGGCTGTGTAGCAGCTGGTATGTCAAATATGAGTGATTCAGAGCACTCTTTTACCACCACCAATACTAAGGGTGTGGTGTAAACATTCACATGGGTAATCCATGGAGAAAACCCTGGACAGCAAATTACAACTGTTAAACTTGATGGTATCAATTATTTAGAATGGTCACCATCTGCTAAAATGGTTATTAGTGATAGAGGGAAGTTGGGATACATAACTGGTAAAATTGCAGAATATGAAGAAACAAGTCCTTCATATGAAAAGTGGGAGACTGAAAACTTAACTATAATGTCTGGTTATTGCACTCAATGCAACCCTCAATTAGTAGGGGTTTTCTATTTCTTCAGACTGCGAAAGAAATTTGAGACTTGATCCACCAAACATACTCCCAAAGCAAGAATGTGTCCCTGGTGTACAAATTGAGATAGGAGATATCCCATTTTCGACAGGGAGCGGTCTCTAGCTGCATATTTATCTTGACTAAGCAATCTACAGGAGGAATTAGATCAGTATCAGACATTTAAACCAGCTTGTAAGCAAGAGAGGGATGAATATAAAGAGTTTGTGGAGCAAAATCATATTTTTGAGTTTTTCGCTGTATTGAACCCTAAGTTTGAGTTAGCTAGGGTTCAAACTCTTAATCCAGATACTCTTCCATCTCTCAATCAAGTATACTCCTTTATCCAGACTGAAGAAAGTAGAAAGAGTGTCATGCTGCCTACACAACCACTAGATCGCTACGCTCATCTCTGCCTCATTGCCTGTTAAAAATAATAAGGTGCGTTGATCACGAAATTAAAAACGGGTGTCCTAATTAAGGGGATAAAAGTAAGTAAAAGTGTAATCATTGTGGCAGGATTGGTCACATTAAGTAGAACCGTTGGGATTTAGTTGGCCGACTTGCAAAATTCAATTGCCCTGGCAATTTTATGCACATCATGCTTCATCCACTGGTGGTTCAGCAACTATTAATACACAACCCAATGTGGTTACACCCTCGCTTTCTGTCCAAAGGGAAATGATATCAGTCCCTAAGGAGAAAATCGAGAGCCTTTGTTGGCTGTTTGCACATTTAGATGGCCCATCCACTACCTCTACATCAGCCTTTGCCCACTCAGGTATTCATGCTTTTGCTAACCATGTCTCTCTTTATCCTTCTGGACAATCTTAAATCATTGATTCTGGCGCTGCAGATCCTATGACTTGTTTTCTTCGTATTTTCTTTGTTCTAGTAGAGATTATTGACGGCTTTTTTTCATCCATTGTTGAAGGTGAAAGAAGTGGCTATGTGGAACTCAAGGTATTAAATTTACTTTTTCTTTTCTTTTACTCAATATTCCTGAATTCCACTTATATGGGTCACTAAATATTGCTATAGATTAAATTCATACCCTAAATAAAACCTAAGATCTTTACTTTCACGCCAAATCAAATAGAACTATCCAAGAGCTTTAAACAAACTTCCACTATAATTTTTAGTACAATATATATTATTGAAAATTCACAGAAAAGTAAAAAATATTATTGAAAATTAATCAAATCAACTGGGAAGACTTACTGGAAGATGCATGGAGTTATCCTTGCAGGTCTTGGTATACACCACAACGGATTCGCTAACCGATGACACACTTTTAGGCCCTTAGGTGTTGCTGGAAAATTTGAGATAGGGAAGTTTTATAGGCAATACCTTTCAATCTAGGGTTTTAGAGAGCTCAAAAATTATACTAGGGTTTGTCGAAACCCCATGGGCACAATTAGGAGTGAACTTGAGTGTAGATTTCTCCCTGGGCTACAAGTATCTCAAAAATCAGCAAACCCTAGTCCTAGGTTTCATGTGCCACCACCTATTTTTCTGGCTTTCTATTTTTGTTTTTGAGTGTCTTCACAAGCAAGACAAGGAGAGAGAATGGCATCTCAATCAAGAACTATCAATCCCACAAATCAACCATCATGATTTTGAATGGAAAATAGGAACTATCCCCTTACAATTTTGGCATATGTCTAACTCCTATTTGAAGTTTGAAATATAACCAATGTTATCATTATTTATATCTCCCATAATCTTTAGGAAGTCAAGGATAATTGATATTTTAAAACTCCGACAAGAATAGGAAACCAAATTTTATCTAAAATTAAAATATTTCCTATCTTTAACTAATCTAACATTTAGACAAACAAATTAAAAGAGTGGGGCATGTCCCCTAAGGGGTTTCACGTGGGCCCCATATAAAATATGCACACACACATGTGGGGCTGGATCCTTGGTCCCACGTGTCCCCTCTTAAGTTCTGAAAATTTCATAAATGCCCTTATTAATGTATTTTTAGCAAAAATAACATTTTAAAATTCTGAAAAAATATTTAAAAATCATAAAAACATTTCTAGTACCAAAATAAAATATACTAAGAGTGGACTAGTACCAATGAGTCAAAAATAGCAACAATAAAGGCAATCTATTTTCCCCAATAACCATGATCCACCATTGTTTTGTTTATCAAATCCAACAAAAACCCATGACCCAAAATCTCATTACAGGGGCTCATGATTGACTTTTCAAAGTTGAGCAATAAATAGTAGGACCATAGTTGTTGAGATCGAGAGCAGGAACGGTATCAGGATCGGGATCGGGAGCGAGGAATCATGAAATGCCAGTAGATCCCTATGGTTGCAATGCCGTCCATACAATGCACATGTTAAGGATTGAGATCCGCAAATGTCAGGATCAAGATTTTAACCTTTTGGGGATCTTAATCCCGACCTTTTGGGGATCTTAATCCCGACCTTTTGGGATCTTGATCCCAACGTTTTTGGGTATCTTTTTTCCATCCTTAAAGTGTATGATAATCTAAGATTATTTATACTCTTTAAAGTACGGATCTCATTATTGATAGCAAACAAGCAATAGTTGTGTTGCTAGTTGGCTATAAACAAAGAAAATCATCAGTTTGGTTGTTGTCTTGGTCTTTAAAGTTGGAATCGAGATCCCCAGCAATAAGAATGGGGATCCCTATGAGTGGAATTCGAGATCCCAAAATTTAAAACTTGAGATCCTTGAGAGATCCGTTCCGAGAGCAACAGAATTGAGATCCTAGAAGGGATCATCTACCAAAGTAGGATATCCCAGTAACTATAAGTGGGACCATGATCCTGGAATGTGGATTTCGGTTCCCCTCCCCTTTAAGAGCGAGTCTAGTACTTATCATTACAGTGCAAAAGAGGCTCTCTCTATGCACATGTACACGTGTTCCTCTATAGGGCTGCTACCCAATAATGCAATTGTCATGTATACACGTCGTGCGGAAGTTCGTTGAGGCTTTGGCCTTGCTCTCATAAGTCTACAGCCACACACAGGAGATCACACAATTCTCTTGGTCTACAAACATCATCCATGGGCATCTCTCTGACCTCAACAAGGGATGACCTACTGTAAACTCTTTTCAATACTGCCACATGCCCAAGGGTAAGCTTTTGAAAATGACTAGAGCAATAAACCACCCAACCCTTGGACAGTCAACACACATACTCCCATTGAAGTGCATATTCCATTATAAAATATCATATTTACAAGCTCTCTATGCCTTTAAAGACTGTAAAACCCAACAAAAGGAACCATAAATATTTCACCTCAATTGCATTTCTTCATGTTCCTAGCTTTCATATCAATCTAATGTTTGTTAATAGTACTACCCAGAGTCTAAATTGCAATGTAACCTTCTTTCTTTATCATTGTATTTTCCAAGACCTGGATACAAGGAATATGATTGGCAGTGGTCATGAAGATGGTGGTCTCTACATTCTTGACCCGCCAACTACTACTACTCAAGTCCTTTAATCCCGTAGTACTGTTAATAAAGATAAGATTTGGCAGTGGCATATCTGACTTGGTCATTTGTCTCTTCAATGTGAAGTTTGTGAACTTTCAAAACATTGTAGAACTCTTTTTTACCCAGTAATAATAAAAAGTATTGTTCCTTTTAGTAATGTTCATTCAGATGTGTGGGATCCATCTCCTTTGACTTCTATATTTGGTTATCGATATTTTGTTTCTTTTGTGGATGATCGCTCTCGGTGTATAGGTATCTATCTTATGAAGACCAAACACGAAGTTTCTAAAATCTTTAAGGTCTTTCATAAGTTGATTGATACTCAGTTTGACACTAAAATTAAGGTACTTAGGTTAGATCAAGGTTGAGAGTATTGCAATGGAGAGCTAATGTCCTATTCAAGAACAAGGCATAGAACATCAAAATTCTTGCTCATATACCCCACATCAAAATGGGTGGAAGAAAGGAAGAATAGACATCTCTTAGAAGTGAGCCTTGCTCTTCTCTTGAGTAAGAATGTACCCAAGAAGTATTGGTCTGAAATTGTGTTTACAGCAGCCAATCTCATCAATCGAATGCCCACTTGTGTTTTAGACTATAGATCACCCTATAAACTTATCCATCTAGATCGTCCACATTTTAGTGTTCATCTTAAGGTCTTTGGTTGCGTTTGCTTCGCGCATGTCCTTGGTTCAGATCATACAAAGTTGGACCCCAAATCCATAAAATGTATTTCTCTTAGCTATCCTTCAACTCAAAAAGGTTACAAATGATATGATCCAGTATTTGGGAAGAAATTTGTTTCAATGGATGTAACCTTTTTTTAATCTACTCCGTTTTTCCCTACCTCTATTCAGGGGAAGCACAGTGCAAAAGAGAGCTCCCAGTTTCCCCTTCATGTTCCTGTTTTTTCTAACTCAAGGACACAAGAGGGCAGTGGAGGGCAGGCTTCTGACATCAGAGATGAAGAATGGGAATTAAAGGGTATACTTGGTGGAAACAAATAGAAGTGGAGACCACCGTAGCTGACATGCCTTGCAATTATTCTCATACCTCTACTCCAGGTAATCATGATTCTGCTTTCATTGATTCTCACTCTGAACAATTGGATCTATCCATTGCTGTACGGAAAGGTAAATGTAGTTGTACTACTCACCCAATTAGCACTTTAGTGTCTTATGAATCCTTGTCTCCTTCCTACCATGCTTTCGTGTTCTCTTTGTCTTCTGTTTCCATCCCTTCCCGTGTTACAAAAGCCTTAGCTCATCCTAAGTAGAAGAATGCTATGTGTGAGGAGATGAGGGCAGGAGACGGCAAACCTTCCCAAAGGAAAGAAGTTAGTTGGTTGTAAATGGGTGTACACTATAAAGCACAAAGCTATGGTAACATTGACAGGTACAAAGCAAGACTAGTTGCCAAGGGGTTCACTCAGACTTGTGGAATAGACTACCAGGAAACATTTGCTCCGGTAGCTAAAATGAATTCCATTCGAGTACTTTTGTCTTTAGTGAACAACATGGAGTTGCCCTTGCGTCAGTTGGATGTCAAGAAGGCATTCATTTGGGGGGAATTAAAAAAAGTGTATACCTCCACCTGGGTTTTGTGCACGTGGATGTGAAGGGAAAGTGTTTAGACTGAGAAAGGCGATCTATGGACTAAAGCAATCTCCTCGGGCTTGGTTTGACAGGTTTTGTAGGGTTGTCCAAAGAATCAGCTATACTCGAAGTCATACTGACCGTACCTTCTTTATTCAACATACCAAGACCAGCACCACAACCCTAATTGTATATGTGGATGATATTTTATTGTAATAGTAATTGTTCTGAGGAAATTCAGCAACTTGAGGCTTTTTTGGCGAGAGAATTTGAAATCGACAACCTAGGCCCACTAAATTCTTTCTTAGAATAGAAGCAGCAAGGTCAAAAAGAGAAATTTTCATCTCTCAAAGGAAATATCTATTGGATCTACTTAAGGAACAGGAAAGCATGGGGCGAAACCAGCAGACACACACGTAGAATAAAATCATAAGCTTGATGACAAAAGGGGAGAAGCTCTCAAGGACGTGGGTATGTTTCAAAGATTAGTTGGTCAACTAATATATCTTTCACTTACACATCCAGACACTGCATATGTTGTTGGGGTGATTAGTCAATTTATGCATTGCCCACGAACTATCCAACTTGAGGCTGCTATTCGAATACTCATGTACCTAAAACCATCACCCGAGAGAGGATTGTTGTTTGCTAATCATGGGAATTTAGAGGTTGAAGCCTATACAAATGAAGACTGGGCTGGTTCTATTATAGATCGAAGTTTGACATCAGGGTAAGGAATCTTGTGACTTGGAGGAGTAAAAAACAATCAGTACTAGCAAGATCAAGTGCAGAAGCTGAGTATATATCAATGGCTCATGGTGCATGTGAATTACTCTGGCTAAAAATTCTCTTACAAGAACTTGGTTTTTTGTCTTTGTACTGTGACAACAAGATAGCCATCAGTATAGCCCATAATCCGGTCCAATATGATAGAACAAAGCATATAGAAGAGGTTCGTCATTTGATTTGCAAAAGGGTTCCTACCAAGGAAATTTGTCTTCCATATGTTCAAATTGAAGACTAGCTAACAGACATTCATACCAAAGCCGTGGGGGAACCTCGACTAAAACTTTATGTTGAGCAAGCTGGGCATAACAAGTATTTACGCACCAACTTGAGGGTGAGTCTTGTGAATAATCAAGTTTTGCCTCTATGTTTTTTATTTTAAGTCCTTGTGGTCAGTTTTGTCATTTTTCTTACTTAAGGGGTATTTTTGTACTTTCATTTTTTAATGTTAATAACAATACATAAAACAGAGGCATGGACGTCAAGGGGCCATAACGTCACCCTCTCTTTTCCTCTCTCTCTCTCTCTCTCCACATATATGCTCCTTTCTCCTAATTCTTGATCTTCCTAACACTCTTTTGATTCTCAATCAACTAGAGTGTTGTATTTTAACGATGTTCACTGCCCATATTTTGTATACTCTTCAGAAAAAAATTTTCTGATCATTAAACTTTTCAGTAATTTATAAATTGACAAGAGACTTCTCTAAAGCACAGTCAACATCTTCCAAAAAAAGACGAGAGACTTTTCCTAAGAACTTTGGCCTATCCTTTCTTCTTTGGACAATGTACTAGGAAGAAAATATGGTCCAACATTGACTTTCCGAAACCCAAACAGATGCCGCAAATCTTTGGAAGCAAACAATGCATTGATAGTCTACTATTGAAAAAAACAAGTTGCATTACTCTTTAGCAATAGTAGGACTATAATCAATCTTAATTTTCTTATAGTTCATTGTATGCAAAAGAAATCCAAAAAATAAAAAACCAGTAACTAAAAGAACTATGAAGATATGAAGAAAAACATACTCAATTAGTCCTCCATGTACACCAATAGAGTACAGTGCTCTAGGGACTTGTCCTTCCAAAGCGTTGCCATTTAATAACCTAATGTACAAGTAAGATATCAATTAATAATCCTTCAAAATGCAAAATAGATTCAGCATTATATTCAACAAGAAAAAACTAAACCTGATCATATGCTTTTATATTGTCAAGAATAATTTATCTCACAGCAGATTGGATGACATTCCGCACAAATTTGTTTCATTGTAATCAACCCCTTATTATCACAAGGATTGTTCAAAGAAACTAAGAATCAAGAACACTCTATATTCCATGCTGTCACACATCCAAAACAAATAAGGACTAAGATATCCAATTATATACTTCAAGGCGAGTTGTAAAATTAAAATGCAAGGACAGAGTTGTAATTTTTCATTAGTAAATTACTTGTATTACTTTCTTTGAAACATGTATCTGTTGGGGTCTTTGGCCTTTAAAGGCCATGAGAGCATATAACTAACATTTATAGTGGATTATACACTTCAGTGGGGGTGTACGATGTTTGATTGACCAAGGGTTGCCCTGATCATGTCCAACATCTTACCTTGGACATGTAGCATAACCAAAAAGGGTTTACAATCATCCCTTGACTAGGTCAGAGACATGCCCAGTGATGGATTGTAAACCAAGAGAGCTATGTAGTTTCCTGTGTCCATAAGCCTATGACAGCGAGAGCAAATTCCTCAACAAACTTCTGCACATGTACATATGACAGCCACACTACTGGGAAGCAACCCTAAAAATGGAAATGTGTACATGTGCATAGAAAGAGTCCCCTTTGTACTGTAATGACGTGTGCTTAGCTTGCTCTTAAAGGAACATTATTTGTACCTAAATTGTTAGTGAAAGCTTCTTTTTTATTCCTGGATTGTGTTTATTTACTCTGATAGTAAAAGTAAGTGTCCTAAGTTGTATTTCGGAATCTAATTTCTGGTTTATACTAGTGCATTGTGGCACTTGTAAGTGGAATTCAAATTCAACAACAAAGAAAAGAAGAATTTTCGTTTGATTTTATGGTCTTGAATCCCACATAGCAACATCTTTCATTGGATTCAGAACTTTCATATTTTACTGCATAGTCTAGTTGTTTATCTTTTATTTTTTGAGTCGAGAAATAAGGCAGCCAAAAGTTTTATGGCTGAGCTTATTTAGTCTGAAAAATTTGTCAGGAAGAGCCATGTTAATTGGCAGAGTAAAATTGTTTGTGTCCTCTTCGAAGAGGAACTTAGCCAGATGCTTACTAAGAACCCCCCACCTGTGCCGAGAGAAAATGTTTATGAAAGGTAGTCCACACGGGATGCTTATGCTCAGTGGGAGCACAAAAACAACTGAGCAATGGCCATGGTTGACTCCCATGCCCTTGACCATGAGCCCTTAAAGATAGCAAAAGAAATTCATGAAAAACTTGAGGCTGATTATGTCACTCGTTCCCTTACAAGAAAGAAACTTGCTATAAAGCAATATTCAAATCTCAAAATGAAAGGAGGAATTAGTTGAACTCATTCAGCAGTTCAGAGATCTAGTCCGTGCACTCGAAGCGACACAGATAAAGCCAGATGAAAATATGCAAGTGCGCCACTTGCTGAATTCTATGCCAAGCTCATGGGAAGCCTTCATTTCAGTCCTCACTGCAAGCCAAAGCCGGACGAGATCATTACCAAGCTCAAAGCTAAAGAAGAAAAGGGGAAGACTCTTAATACTTCAGTTGTGAATGAATCCATAAAACTGGTAAATCTAAAACCCAATCCTACTTCACTCAAGAAAAAGAAGGGTAAGGGCAAGAACAAGAATAAGATTAATGAGAATAAAAAAGGAGACAATAGGCCTAAGAAAAAAGATTTAAAGAATACACAATGCTATAATTGTAAGAAATTTAAAGAATTTCTTGAGCGATTTAAAGAATACCCAGTGCTATAATTGTAAGAAATTCGGGCACACTGCAAATACTACAAAGGACCCAAGAATGAGAATCCCAAGGGCGATAAGGAGCATGCTTGTGGAGTCCTTAAGACTATGCTTGCAAACCCTTAAAGATCAACATATCTTTATGGGTGGGAACTAGAAAACTGAAATTTTGGGTATCGGTGATTAAGTCCTTCAATTGGAAAATGGCAAAAGTATAATCCTAAAGCAAACTCCCTAAAGCAAACTCTTTATTCTCCTAATATAAGGAAGAGTTTCGTTTCGGTCGCAAGATTGGCTAAGGACAGATATTCCACCATTTTCACTGGCAATAAGATGGAGGTCGCAAGATTCGCTAAGGCTTATGAATGGTCTTTTTGTAGAAGGCTTCTTTTCAGCTGCAATAAAAAATTTCATTCCTTATATCTCGTGTTATGATGGTGATGATGATGCATACATATTATATATGACATTGGGGCAAATAAAGCACAAGACAAAGGGATTATTGAAACATCTAATAGAGACTTAACCACAGTTCGTCAATAATGAGTTCAAGGAAAACTGGTTAAGAAATACTATGCGAAAGATCAGAAAGCTACTGGCATTTTAGAACTTGTCCATATCGGTATTTGTGGACCTATGAATTTAGCCACTAAGGGCTGCAAGAAGTATTTTATCACTTTCATTAATGACCACTCCTGTTTTGGCCATATATAATTGCTATGGGAAAAGTCAGAAGCGCTAGACAGTTTGGAAGCATATAAAAACCCAAACAAACTAAAAAATTATACTACTTAGAACCGATAAGGGTGGAGAATATTCCTCACGATTTTCTGAAGTTTTGTACTGAGCATGGTTTCATTCCTTAATATATTATGTTGTATACTCCTCCGCAAAAATGGGTATACTCCTCCGCAAAAATGGGGTAGCCAAGAGATGAAATAGGACCTTGGTAGAAATGGTAAGGAGCATGATGGAATATGCTGAACTCTCCCTAGATTTCTGAGAAGAGGCAGGCTTGACATCCGGTTACATTCTTAACCAGATTCCCATAAAGGCTATCCCAATAATTCCTCATGAGATTTTCACTAGTCGTGCTTTGTCCCTTGACCACCTAAGAGTGTAGGGATGCTCTCCCCATGTCCTAATATTCCATCAAAATAAGACAAAACTAAAATCTAAAATGTTAAGTCTATCTTTATAGGATACTCAACACATGGTTAGGGATCTCGGTTTTACAATCTTGACATAAGGGCTGCCCTTAAGAGAAGGGATGCCCATTTCCTTGAGGAAGGGTTTTTAGAGGGTTGTGCACTTATAAACAAGTTGACCTTTAAGAGATAGGGAGTGCATGAGTCAAGCCCAAGATCTCAAACCACCTCGTCTGAGGAAAAAACCCAAATTATACACCGACATAGGAGAATATTAAGAGATGATTGAAGAAGAATCCCTACATAAACCGTGTTCCTATCAAGAAGCCATAACCCATCATGAAAAGCCATAGTGGTTCCCATGATAGATGAACTTAACTCAATCAAACAAAACCATGTCTGGGGCTCAGTAAACCTCCTTCTTGATAGAAAACTCATAGGCTGCAAGTGGATTTATAAGAAGAAATTGAACTCGGAAGGGAAATTAGAAAAATACACAGCTAGACTGGTAGCTAAAAGGTTTAACCAGAAAGAAGGAATAGATTGCGATGAGACCTTCTCCCCTACAACTAAGTTCCCCTCCATTAGGATCCTAATGGCCATAGCAGCCCATTTTAGCTTCGAGCTCCACCAGATAGATGTTAAGAATGCATTTCTAAAAGGGGAAATACAGGAAGAAAGTTATATGAAACAAAAATAAGGCTTCATAAAAAAGTCAAAAGAAACCTTGGTGTGTAAACTTAGGAAATCCTTTTGTGGCCTTAAACATGCATCGAGGCAGTGGTACATTAAGTTTCAGGAGACCTTATTAAAAGCTAGTTTTGTGCCTAACCAAGACGATTATTGTGTGTATATCAAGGTCAGTGAGAGTTATGTGGATGACATGTTAGTTGCCTGAAGTTCGATGACTCGTATTGGAAACCAACGTTTTCTTGTCATAGCATTTTGATATGAAAGTCTTGGAGAAGCATCATATGTTTTGGGAATTAAGATCACGAGAAATAGAAGAGCAAGAACTATTCAATTATATCAAGAAACATATTGTAAGAAAATGCTAGAAAGATTTGAAATGGACAATTAACAGCTCATATTAACTCCCATTGATAAGAAGACTAAATTAAGCCAAACCATGTCTACCACAACTCTAGAAGAAAGCGATGCCATTCAAAGAAGCCCTTATAGAAATGCAGATGGGTCACTAATGTATGCTACATCAAGGACAATACCAGACTTACATTTGCTAGTGTGGTTACCAGGTTCCAAAGTAATCCAAACCTGTAGCCCTAGAGGTCAATCAAAAGAGTTTTGCAGTATTTAAAGGGAATGGTTAAGTCATGTTCTCAACTTATGGAGGAAGCTCGGATATACAGATATAAGGATATGCAGATGCAAACTATCAGGGAATGAGATGAAGTCTACATCCGATTATATCTTCTCTCTTGTTAACGGAGTAGTTTCCTGGTGCTCAGGAAAACAGGATATCGTTGCACTATCAAATATGGAGTCATAGTAGGTGGCTTGTTGTCTTGTAGCTAAAGAAGCAGTTTCGTTGAAGAAGGTCCTGATCGTAGCTAAAGAAGTGGTCTGGTTGAAGAAGGTCCTGAATCAATTAAGATTTGATCCAATGAAGCGCCCTTGTGGAAGAATCTTCTGCGACAATTAGACAATAATTTGTGAGACCAAAGAGCCACTATTTTATAGGAAGTCAAGGCACATTAAGGCGAACTGTTACCATAATTGTAATGAGATCCAACCAAGAAGGATTGAGGGGGCTTATCTCCCCACAGAGGGTTTGGTAGCAGATCCTTTGACAAAAGAAATGGTGGCAAATGTATTTTTCACGGATGTAAATGGGATAAGCTTGGGAGAGCCTAAGAGGGAGTGATCATACGGCCTTCAAGGGCCACGTGGGAATGTTGGTTTGTTGCCTTTAAAGGTCGTGAGAGCATGTAGTTCACATTTATAATAGATTATACGGGGTGTGTAATGTTTGGCTAACCATAGATTAGGCACTCTATGGCCCGATTAAGTCCAAAACTCATACCCCTACATTTGTACCACTCCAAAAGGGTTCACACAGGGTCATCCCTTGTTAACGTCGAAGAAATGCTCGAGAGTGGATTGTAGGTCAGGAGAGTTGTATGGTCTCTTGTGTGCAGATGTAGGCCAGTGAGAGCATGGGCTAAATCCTCAACAAACTTCTACACAAAATGTACATACGACAGCCATATTATTGGAAAACAACCCTGAAAAGGGATACATGTACATGTGCATAGAGCCCTCCCTTTGCACTATAGCAGCATGCGCTTAGCTTACTTTAAAAGAAGGGAAACTGTAATCCATAGGGCTCGCAGTCCTATAATTTATTGGTCAGTTTTGATGAGCCAATCTGTTAGAATTATAGCCTTTTAAGGCCTTAAATCCAAAATTCCCTCGTTCGTTGGGGGGAGTGAGAGAAGATGATTCTAAGCCCTTGGGTCACTATGGCAAAGAATCATATTATCCTGAGTACATGCGGCTATGAAATATACCAGAGAGAGAGAGAGAGAGAGAGAGAGAGAGAGATCACTTTTAGAGGAATGAGGGTCAATTCTAAGTTAGGGTTATACTAGACTACATGCCTCATGGATTTCTTGTTGGCCATGTTAGTATTATGCCCTTTCAAGGCCTTAAGAACAGGATTCCTCGCTCAGAGGGAATGAGTGAAGATGATTCTAAGCGTTCGGCGCACTAGGCCTAGAATCATACAACCCGAGTATAGGAAGCAATGAGAAACATCAGAGAGAGAGAGAGAGATTGCTTACAGAGGTGTGAGGATCTTCTCTAAGTCAAGAATATACCTAGATTGTATACCTCATGGATGATGTATTGGCCAAGACAGAGAAAACCTAGAAGATATTAGAACCCGAGTGCCTTAAGAGTAATGGCCCTGTATAGGATGCTCATGCTCACGAGACCTGAGTCTGTTCCTTGACATGATAGCACATTGTGGCATGTGCACTCACAATCAAATGGGAAGCTACTATTCTAATGTGTGATCCAACTAGGAAGAGCTTGTACACATGTGCCTTGAGAGGACCCCTTTATATGAGCATTTATATGTATATAGCGTGAACTTGTAATCCACTGACACCTAAGAATGATGGAACATTGATTGGGGTGACTTTGACACATTATATTATTGAGAAGAGTGGCTATGTGGAACTCAAAGTATTTAAATACAAAATTATTTCTTTTCTTTTATTATATATACATCAATTCAACTTTTATGGAAAATTAATACCCTAGATAACATCTAGGATCTTTACTTTTACTGCCAGAGCAAATAAAAATCATCGAGGAGTAATAAACAATCTTCTACTATAGTTTTGACTACAATATATGTTCCTGAAAATTCATAAAAAAATATGAAATACGACTGAAAATACTAGGAAGATTACTAGAAGGTGCATGGAGTTACCCTCATAGGTCTTGTTCCACCGCACACCCAATTCCCTGACGGATGACGCACTTTTAGTCCCTTAGGTATTGCTAGAAATTCTAAGATGAGGAAGCTTTTCAAGCAATACCTTTCAATCCAAGGTTTTAGCCAACTCAAAAACTGAACTAGAGTTTGTAGAAACCGCAGAGGAACAAATTCAGGCTAAATTTGTGAGTTGATCGCTCTAGGTTGGGCATCTCCCTTTTTTCTTCAAAAATACAGCTAACCCGAATTTACAGCTTCACTTGCCACCCCTTATTCTAATTTTTTTTAGGTGGCATGAAAGAACATGAGAGAGATAGAGAGAGGTTGGCATGAGAGAAAAAAGAATATGGTGTGTGAGAGAAGAAAAAAAGCGGCATAAGAGGGAGAGCAAACTTGGGCGTGAGAGAGAGAGAGAGAGAGAGAGAGAGAGAATGGTGTGAGAGAGAGTGAGGCTTGTCATCATGTTTGGAAAGGTTCAAACAAGTTCATATAGAAACAAATCTATTTCCTACTTGTAGTAGGATTTCATCTAGGTATGCCTTTATCTTATTTTTCAGTTTGAACTCTAGGATAATTAGGAAATCTATGGAGTGAGAAAGATTGAATTAGAGTCATCCATCTTACAAATCAACCATCATGATTTTGAATGGAAATTAGGAACCTCATCCCCTTATAATTAAACCCAAGTCCAACTTCTATGTAAATTTTAAATAATAACGACTTTTAGTAATCTTTAGGAAGTCAAAAGATAATATTTATTTTTAAAACTCCCAGTTGAATAGGAAATCAAATCTATTTTAAAATTAAAAGATTCCCTATCCAACTAAGAGATGGTATATTTAAAGAAAAAATGAGGTGTGCCACTCTAGGGGCTCATGTGGGCCCTACCCATGGGTGGCACACACACACGTGGGGGCTGGATCTTTTGTCCCAACATGTGTGTTCTCAAGTTTTGAAAATTTCAAAACGCCCTTTTATGAATTTTACAGCATAACAAAAATTTTAAATTTTTGGAAAATTTGTAATAATCATAAAAACATTTCTAGTACCAAAATAAAATAATTTAGAAGTGGACTGATACCATTTGGTCAGAATTAACAACAATAAGGGTCCACTTAACCCAAGAACCATGATGCACGACTGTTTTCTTATCCAACCTAATAAAGACCCATGACCCACAGTCTCAATACAAGGACTCATGATTGGCTTATCGAAATTGTACAATAAACAGTGGGACCATGATCCTGGAATGTGGATTTTAACCCCCCTCTCCCCCCCCTCCTCCAAGAGCAAGTCAAACATTTGTCACCACAGTGCAAAGGGGGCTCTCTCTCTGCACATGTACATGTGTTCCTCTATAGGGCTACTTCTCAGTAATGCGGTTGCCACATGTACATGTCGTGCAGAGGTTTATTGAGGCTTTGGCCATTACTCACACAGACGTAACAACCGCATATAGGAGACTACATAGTTCTTTTGGCCTAATGATATCATTCATGGGCGTCTCTCTGACCTCAACAAGGAATGACCCAGTGTAAACCCTTCTCGGTAGGGCCACATGCTTAAGGCTAAAGGTTTTTGACATAATCAGGGTCATAAACCGTCCAACTAGTGTTTCAAAAAATGCCAAGCGGTGCCTAAGCAGCAAGGGGTCCACGCGGCCTAGAACCAGAGCAACCTAGTAGAATAGGAAGCATGGGATATCTAATTGTCTAACTAATTTAGGGTCAGATTTTGTGTAAAATATTAAACAATACATATTAAGACATAGAACACATTAATAATACATAATATATAGTTTATCCATAGTCCATTAGTCCATAATTGGTGATGTTTGGATCGATTTCTTGTAACTTTGAGAAATCTTGCGATCCTTTGAAAATCACAAAATACTAATTTTTTTTTTAAGCTTCTATCTCTTTAAAATGGTTCAAATGGGGTTTAGGTTGGATATGAAAATGAGGGGCATTTTCGCCCCTAGGCAAGGCGTAGGACCTGGGCACCCGCCTAGGCGGGGCCCCAGATGCTTAGGAGGCCGCCAAGGGACAACCCACCCAATTTGCCCGCCTAGGCTTGAACAATGCGCCCAAGCCTCCTGGCCCGTGTAGGTGGCTGCCTAGGTGCTAGGGTGGGTCGATTTTTGGAACACTGCACCCAACCAATGGTCAGTCAACACACACTCCCACTAAAGTGCATATTTCACTAAAAATTATCATTTTTACAAGCTTTCCTTTAAAGACACAAAACTTAATAATTATATGTCCCTGCCATAGACTGTGGAGCCTATCCATAAGCTTGTTGGGTCATTTCGAGAGAATGAACAATCATTACATACTAGCCCAATGGAATACTCCGATAACCTAGTTTTCAACCTTAGAGATTGCATTTACCATTTGTCCATTTTATTTTGATGCTAGAATGAGTATTTATTGTAGAAAATGATTTACGGATTTTTTTTTGAAATTTTACGGAATTTTTCCAGTGCATGAAAAAGGAGTTATTAAAATTGTTTGGTTAAAATTTCAATCAAGGACATCTACTAGGTGGCCCGCATGCCATCCAAGTGGGACATGTGGCACCCTCACGGCCCCACTTAAGGCTGATGTCATCATGACGTCAAGGCCTAATGGATGCCCTTTATTGTCATTTGTCATTTTGTTCATTTAAGTTATAAGGTTTTAAATGTGAGAAAATGTTTTATATTTTAAGTGACTTAATTAACACGTTATTTTGCACACATGTGATCTTATTCATATGAACCTAGGTTTTGGGCATGCCATGATTTTAGCTTAAACTTAAATCCATGAGAGAAAGTGAACTTTTAATGCAGCTTTTTGTTTGGCATCACTTCATTGGCTTGAGCTCACATGAATTTCATGAAATGGCTTCATTCCATAGGATGAAAGCAAGATATTTATTAAATTACATGAGGAGCACACCCCTACACCTTTATTCCCTCTTTAATTTCAAAAATCACCATGGGCACTTTTGGAATTGAGAAATGGCATTTTTGAAAACTTTGCTCTGAAAAAAACAATTTAGTAAAATGGATAGTCTAGGATTTCTTAAAGGAGTGCTAAGAGTGTGAAATCTCATCCTTTGATCTTTATGACTCGACAAGGATGAGTTGCTAAGATCAAAGTCCTCTCATGTGCCATGAATGATGAGCATCAAGCCCATGATCTAGTTACTTGAAATACCTCGCTTGAATTGCCTAACCTCATTGTCTACACACTTGAGAACTCATTTTAGAGAGAGATAATAGAGAGGTGAGCTCGTCCCACGCATTGTTTTCTTCTTCCTTGTTCCATCTTGTGGTGAGCGAAGTCCCCATGGTCGTTAAAACTTCCTCTCATGATGTATAGGCTTGAGGTAACTTCCATAGCTCCACTCCTTTCTTTTCTAGAGTGATTCAGTCATCTTCTTCTTGCTGTAAATCACATTTTACAATAGCATCTTCATACTTATATGCTTGAGTATTCATAAAGCCTAAGGCCGTGATGAAACTATTGCATGCATATCATCACAAGTGCATAGTCTAGTTCAATACTTTGCACCTAGACATCATCTTCTCCTTGTTTTTCATTACCTGCTTTCTCTGAGATTTCTCTAAGATTTTTTAGTATATCAATAATCATTTGTTGTGTATTTGAGTATCATTTCATTAGCCTTTGGACCTAGATAGTTTCTCTCATGAAACTAAACTCTTGTTTCCTTAGTCTATGGACATATATACTCACATAATTCAAGTTGTTTATAGCTGACTTTTGCTCACTGTTTTGGGCATCAAAATTCATCTCTCTCTCTCTCTCTCTCTCTCTCTCTCTCTCACACACACACATTTTAAATTTAATCAAATGAATTTCGAGCATAAGATTCCCATTTAAAGATGAATCAGCCCATGTGATATGAGTCGTCCTCGCCATCATCCATGGGACAACACTAAGTCCCTAAAAGGCCCCCCCCTTCAATGGCCCCACAAAGGATTTGACCATCGTCCTCCCATCATTATTTTACACTTATTTGTTGTAACTTTGAGCTCGCTTGTAATCCACTGATAACCGAGAATGATGAGATATTGATCGGGGGCGAGGCTTTGATAAGCCATCTTATGTGTCCCTGCCACAAACTATGGAGCATAGGCTAGTTAGGTCATTCCGAGACCATTATTTCAAACTAGCCCAGTAGAGTACTTATGTAGACACCCCCTCGAAATTCTTGCTAAGGGAACTACTAAAAACCTCGATTCTGATCCTAAAGGACCACACAAATCCTAGTAGATCATAGGCAACCTAGACCCAATGTACATGCCCCAAAACTACCCAAAACTTATCCCAACTTGAAGTAGAGCCCGAGAGCTTTCCAACGGGCCAAAAACAGCCTATATCGGACCTATAGATAAAAAGATCCAATAAATGACAATTTAGTCCCTGTGAGACCCAAGTGTCAGCTGTGGGCCGGGCCGTCACGCGGCCCGGCAGGCCCAGGCGTAGCCTGATGACGCAGGAAATGCGTTTTCTTTAATTAGATAAGACAAAACTTCAAGATAAATAACAAAAATATTGAAACAATTCAAAAAAAAATCAAGAAAAATCACCAATTGCTGAATCTTATAAATACCCCATCCATAACCCAAAAAGAGACAAGAGAAAGAAGATGATGAAATCCCTTAGAAATTCCCGAAATTAGAAAAATAACCCAAAAATAGAAAAAACCATTCGAAAATTTCTAAAAATTAGAAAAAATCCCACAAAATCCCAAAAATATCACAGAAAATCCCAGAATTCATATTCAACCTTAGGAGGTTCCAAAACCCTTAGAAAACTAAGGAAATTATCATCCAATCCCAAAAAAGGCCAAGGTAAACCCTACCTAAAATTCTCAGCTTTTCTATATGCTTTGGAGCCCTAGGTCAAAGAACCTTAGATCAGCCAATTCCAGTCAGCAAAGGCATCCAAAAAAGGAGAAGGTTGAGCAAATCGGAAGAGCGGCTTGATCCAAGCCCAAAACACCAGGTTTCAGGTCCCGAGAGGTAAATATCTCTTTCTTTGCTTAATTTAGTTTGTTTTTCTTCATTTGATTTTATTTAGGTCAAAATATGGATTTGAAGCTGGCACTACTAGTGGACTCGGACAAAGACCAGAACTGTATAGATCTGGGATTTTTCTGAGCCCATAATTCAACCAACCTCACTTTATCTACTTTTTCAAAAATAACTCAGTTTTTGCTAAGATTTGAGCAGATTTCATCCCGGAGATCGACACAGATTGAAGCGTGAACAGTTTAACGCCCACCATGGGGCACCTTGAGCTTTAGATCCGTATTTTAGACTTAAAAAAGCTTCTTCTTTTTTTCTCATATTTATTTTTCCAGCAAAAAAATAAAAAAAATAAAAAGAAGAAAAACAAGGTAGAATTGAAAAGATATATTTTTATTAGATTCTATCTTTTCTTTCTAGATCTTATCTTTTCTCTCTCCATAAAAAATTTAAGAATTTTTTTCCATCAATCTTTATAATCTTTCGGATCTTTTAGATCAACTTCTTTTAGATCAATCATTATTATTTTTATCTTTAGATCTTCTTTTATATCCATCTTTAGATCTATCTTTTAGATCGTCTCTTAGATCAATTTTATCATCTTATAGATTAATCTTTATCATCTTTTTTAGATCATCTTTATATCCATCTTGATCATCTTTTATATCATCTTTATCATCTTTTTTAGATCTTCTTTCATTCATGCTCATTATCTTTAGATCATCTTTTTCTTCTTTAAGATCATCTTTATCTTCTTTAGAGCATTCTTAATCATCTTTTAGATCATCTTTATCTTCTTTAGAATATTTTTTATAATGTTTTAAATTATCTTGATCTTCTTTAGAAGCATCCTTATCTTCTTTAGTAGCATCTTTTATCTTCTTTAGATCGTACTTATCTTCTTTAAGTGTATCTTTATCTTTTTAGAAAACATCTTTTAAAAAGACTCTTTATCGATTTTCTATAAAAAAGAATTTTTATTTCTTTTGATAAAATATTTTTAACAAAAAAAACAAAAAAAGATAGATCTAAGCTTTCTCTACTTTATCTGTTTAGATTAGAAATAGATTATATATTTTTTTTATCTTAACTTTTGTTTTTAAGTCTTATCTGCATAACTTAGAATTTTCTTGACTTTATCTTCTTTAGAAGCATCCTTTATTCTCGCTAAAACAAAACATATTTTTCTTTTAAAGCATCTTTATCTCATTTTTTAAAAGACATTTTTCTTAGATAGAAAAAAAAAGAAAAAAAAGTGAGATTTTTGTGCATAGTCTTGAGTTATGTCCATAGTTCATGGTGACTAAGTTATTAAGTCTACTACATAGTCTAGACCATTAGACCTACAGGACCTTATGGCTCAATTCCCTAGGTTTACCCTGTCTCAAATCAGTAGATATCAAGTTTCAGTGGGTCCATAATCCCACACCCAGAGCTAAGCCAGGCTAACCCATTGTAGTCCAGCAAGTCTGCATGGCTCGAGCTACTCAACACAGTCAGGGTATTCAACTTGAGACTAAAGAACCAGGGTTGAACCCACCTTCATCTCCAAAGGGTGACGCTGCCCAACTATTTCAGATAATTCCGATTAGTAAAAGAAATGAAAATTGAAATACTGCCGGACAATTGTGACCGTGCGATGAAATTTAGATGGTGATGAGGGTAGACGAAATCACTGTTCATTTTTGCCTATAGGCGTTTTGTAGTATCTTCCTATATATACATATATATATATATATATATATATATATATGGCAACAAGAACAGCCAAACAAGCCAATAACTTGGCTAGCCATCAATCAAAAGTCAAAGAGGTGAAATAACGTTTTAAAAGTACAGCAGATTACTTACACAAGCTGAAGATTTGAGGAGCCCAAACTATCAGGGATGCTCCCCGTGAATAGATTGCTCGATAGATCTCTAGACAAAAAGAAGCCAAAAAAAATTAGTTATGAATGGTACAAGTAAAAGGAAGTACCTAAAGAAGTACAAATCCCATGTAAATGCAAATTAAGGGAGAAAATCCTAGCACAGATAAGAAAATACACCATTTGCACACAAAATTTCAGATTAGTTCACACTTATAGGAGAAGATGCATTGGTCGAATGTACCTAAAGAAGTACAAATCATGTCAATAAAAATTAAGGGAGAAATTCCTAGCACAGACAAGAAAATTGATCATTTGCACACAAATCTCAGATTTGTTCGAACTTATAGGAGAAGATGCACTGATTGAAATAAAATATGTATGATTGTAATTTGTTTTTATATTTAATAGTGTAGCAATGATGCTGCTTTACCACTCCCAGTGTTATAATTAAGATAGCAAGCAATTTTCTTAAATGACACTTGGTGCCTTTATGGAACGAGGTTGGTGAGGGGTTCTCCTATTGTGTATGCAGTGTACTGTACTCAGTAACATCACTGGGGCATTAGATATAGAATGGATGTTGAGAACTGTTGCACATTACTTTTTTTTTTTTTGAGTGTTGAACTGTTGCACATTATTGCAATCAATCCATCAAAAGCCTTTGATCTTTTTCTTTAGATAATTGTACACATGTTATTTCTATCATTTACACTCATGTAATCCATTTACAACACTTACACTCATGATTCATTATTTAATTTAACAAGAAAACTGTTTTTGCTCAAATTTATTTATTCTTACTATGGTTATAGCCGCTATGGAACCTTATTTATGTAAAGATGCAAATTCTATTATTCTAACCACCAAAATTTTTGTTTTCATGGTTAAGGCTGTAAAATAGCATATCTATATTGCTTAAAGGATGTGGTTTGTAAAAGGCCAAGGCCCTAAACAATCAAAGTAAGGCGCACCTTCAAATAGTGTTGAGAGATGTTGTTCAATGCTGGAAATCTTTGTGATGGCCTGAAAATTTATTCTCATCTCTAATTATAAAATTTAAAGCTTCAAAAATAGTGTAGATCAAGTAGATCTATGAACTCTTGAAAATTGACGGTCCAAAAATGCATATGCACTATTTCCAAGACTTGAAATTCATTTTTTCTAATGTCCATGCATCTTGAGGTCGAGATGATCAATTTGAGGATTTTTTGTCATTGAAACAACCTCTTCTATTGAAATTTTTGAGGTGCGTCTTAATTTGATTGTTCAGGGCCTCGCCCTTATATAAACTTTTTCCTTACTTAAATAAGGGGTGTGGTGGTCATTAACCCTTGTTTCAAGGAAGCATATGAACAAGGTATATAATCAAGTAAGCAGCGCAACATCATAATTAGAGAGAACAGGCTTAAGCCTATAACTCAATAAAAATGCTCTTGTTTTCAACAAGAAGGTTGCCACTCAAAACCCACATTACCTATCAAAAAAAATAAAGAACGGAAAGAAAAAAGATATATATATAGAGAGAGAGAGAGAGAAAGAAAAGAGGAAAGAAGAAAGAAGAAAAGCAACAGATTAGATATGTCATATCAAAATAAAATGTAGAATTCAAAGCCAAGATCTGAAGTCTTGAAATTGAAAAATTACACTGATTGAAATGCAAAACCACAAATAACTAGATTGAGATGCAATCAAGGACAAGGCAAACAATTCAATGAGACCCACCTTTCACATGAACTATACATGTAAATTAAGGTCATCTTTAAGTGCGTTCAACGTTGAAATCTGTATGGTTCAATACATGATCAGCTATTGCACCAAGCTAAAAGAAAAGAGACCTTCAACAAATGCTATTTTAGGTTGTAATGTTCCAATCAACCAACAAGTCTGGAGCACATAGCGATCCTTATGAAAGATAATGAAGGCATGCAACAATACAAGGGATGGCCACCACAAAACCATGCAAGAGCCAGAGGGAAACCAACAGTAGGTCTCAAGCTCGATGGAATGTGATAAGAGGAGGTTTATCCTATTAATGCACTCGAATAAATGGTTGACTATAACAGAGCTAGTGAGAGCACTGATGCATATTCAATGCATGCTCAACAAAATATAAATGACATGCAGATCTCAGCCACACAACTTTAAAGATTAAGAGTCTTAGGGCAACTTGTAACAACCTATAAGACTAAATTTTTAATGTTCAACATATATTTCAACAGACAAAATCATGCAAACAAGTAGAGTAAGAGCTAAAAGATCCAAGTAATCCAAGAAAATGTTATAACACAGAAAGTGACATGCCCAGTCCTGCACATGCATATGCCCATATCTAGCAATGGAATGGTTGCACATTTCCCAATAAAACCAGATAAATAGAGGAAGAAGAGGGATAGTATGGACCATTCTCTCAACTCTCAGGTCGAGCATTTGGAATTCCGACACCTACATCCATTAAATAAATGAGAGAAAATTATGAAGATCAAAAGGAAGTTACGGAGGAACAAAAACCACTGAGAGAAATATGAAGTTTTCTCTCTACCCCTTTATTTAGCATATCAAATATGTATTGACAATGACCAAACAAGAAGTTCCATCGCATCCACAGAGAGGCATAGTGGCTATAATGGCTATAACTAGAAACAAGTACAGGAGCAAACCAAAAATGTCTAGACTAGAAAACGACAATGCTCATTGAATTTCAAGAAGGATGTCAATCATGAAGCTATTAATGGTGCAATAGTACAAAGTATGCCATATTTTTTAGAAGCTAACATTTCTAGTTCGAGAAACAAAGATCACAATAGTGAAATCAAGAAAAAGAGGGAAGTAGAACATACAGCCTTATAAGAGACCCATGTCCCAATCTTGAAGGCAAATTACCTACTAAGGAATTAGAACTTAAATTCCTGCAAACCACACATTCAAGAGTTTGTAACATTAGAAGTATCATTAAGAAATACTGCAACTGCAACAGCGCTAAAATTCAAAAGTTTGTAACATTAGAAGTATGATTAAGAAATACTGCAACAGGGCTAAAAACAATTTTCAAAGAAAGTAGAAAGGAAAATCAGGAAATTAAAACTTGTTATATGATTGAATGGAAAAAAATAAAAAACACAGGAAAGCTTGAATCAACGGGGATTGGAGTTGTATGTATTGTACCATTTTCAACCCAAAGTGCATCAAATAATCAATCAAGACAGTTTGTACATTTTTCGTTTTTATTAATGATAGCTTCATATTTTCAGTTAGAGCGATGTGTGAAGGACAAGATTTAGAGGCTATGCTCAAGGCTTCATGTAGATTTCAATTTCGGGCAATAAGCCATCTTGGCTCGATGAACGTAGTTCATGCGCGAGTTTTAAGAACATAGTCCAAGCAAACATTTTAAGCTATCTTGGCTTGACGGGTCCTGGGCTAAAGCAAGAAGATCAGAAGAGTTGTGTTTCTGGCTAATAAGAAGGACTTGCCATTAGAAGAAACTTGTTGGGAAAAGGATGCGACCCCGTAGGAATGTAAGGGTCTAACCCGGGAGTTTTTATCTATGAACTGACAAGGACAGCAAGAATTTTTCATAGGGGAAGCTTGGTCAAAACCCTAGCAAGGCACATCCATGTGGGATGTGGGCACAGTGCGGGAAACTCCCTTAATATGCCTAACAAATGAAGAAATGACTAGCTGGTACTTGCAAAAATCGAAAAATACCCGCATGTCTTGTACTTTTTGATGCACTTGTACTGCTTGGCGGGATCTAGCTCTCTCTCCTAGTAGTCCACTTTTTTAGATCGACAAACCTATAAAAGGGAGGACCTCCATCCGTGGACTGACCTTCGGTGGGAAGCTAGGCAGTTGTGGTATGGGATGCCAAAGGCCCGGACCCCACCACCAAAAATGGTCACATTTGTGTGAGCAAGCTAGACGATAGGATTGAATGGGAAAGTTGTTTGACCATAATTGTCAAGTTCAAATTCAAGCAAGGTGTTGGCTAGAGACCATAAGTGTACTTTGTAGGCCACAAGCCATAAAGTAGGTATAATGGTGCACCATGAAGATCATGCCAAAGTATTTGCCACCCAGGATTTTGAAATCAAAAAACCATGTAATAGGCAAAGGTTTAAGTCCCGGTCCCAGGCCCTTGAGGGGCATTTGGTGCATTATACTTGTAAGTGTATAATTCAATAAAATTCGGCCAGGGCCCTTGTCCCTTTTGTTGTCTATTTGCTTGTGTGTGGGTGCAAGTGATAGGCTCAACTTGGCCTCTTCAGCATCCAGACTCAAGAGTCAAAGGCCACACATATAGGCTGGTGAAAGAGCAGCCTTGTGACACATCCATGGTGCACGCTAGTCTGATCAAGCCTCCTCAGTTTATCGGCCAGCAGAGTGACCACATCATTTTCTTATGAGGAGAGCAAGCCAGGCTAGCCCTCTCCTACCACACAACAAGCCATGGTAGAGCTAGCTTTACAAGCTTGCCAGATGGGTTTGCCAGACAATCCAATAGAGCAAGCCAGGCTTGCTTGATAGGCTAATCAGGTTAGCCTGATGGGAAAGCAAGGACTCATAGGCCAGCCTAGCATTCGTGCCAATCCCCCCTGCTAGTAAAAATGACGCTAGTCACTGACTCACGAGGCAAGCTATTCCCATGCAAATGAATGGATGATGGCCCGTGAAGCATGTACTGGGCACTGCGAGATGCAAAAGCAACTCACAAATCTCTCGAAGAATGGAACTTTGGAGCATCAAAATTATCATCATTATAAATGTCCTTTGCATAGCTTGACAAGATGAGAGCATTCAGCCAGGCTATGCATTACACATGATATGGAAAACCTAGGAAATACACTCCATTTGGGAAATGTTTTCCTGTTATACTTTTAACCCAGTGACTTAACTAAAATAGCATATAAGCTCTTTTGTAGCTATGCCATACGTACTAGTATCAATGCAAATGAGCTTATGTTGGTATGCAACATTTTCACAATACAGTCCTCTTTGTTGTCTCTATTTTCAAAATCTTCTATTTTGTATCCAGTGCCTCCAATTAATTAAAACTAGTCGTTGCTCGATAAATCACAATTTATGCAACAAATGGAGATCACATTCCTTCAAGTTTGTGCAACAGAGCAACAAATATTTATGAAGAGAATGAACCATAACATAATCATTGGAACCTTATCCCAACTATTTGAAGTTTGCTACACGAATCCTATTCTACCATTCTACTCTAGCAAGGGTGATACCCTCAATAAGACAATAAGTGCACATATCCTTTCTCACTACTGACCTTCATGTCCTTTTAGGTCTTTCCCTTACTCTTTTAGAGCCTTCTACTTGAACCAAATCACACCAACTAACCGATATTGTATTGGGATTACGCCGCACATGGCCAGTCACCAAGTCTACTTTCCCACATTTTATCACCTATTGAAGCCATACCTAAGTTCCCTTGAAGGCATTCATTTCAAATTCTATCATTTCTTGTCATTCTACTCATCCATCTCAACATTCTCATCTTAGCCGTCCGAGAAGTGACACTTTAGATAAGCGTGTATGATGTGTACATGTGCAGAAGAGATGACTCCCTGCAACACTGGACTGTGTTGGAAGGACCCATGGAGCATACTGCTGAAATGGGTCCTGGACTTGTCTTCAAGGAGGGACCTGTAATCCATAGTCTAGAATCGTATCTTCTCCACTTATTAGCTGACTTTGATGGTCCAATCATGAATCCCTACGATGGGTTGTGGGTCATGGGATGATTGGGTCAGTTTGAGAAGGTGCACTGAGATGCGGTCTCTAAAGATGATAGATTCCCCAGTGTATTTGTCGTAATCCTCACCCTATGGATCCAATTCCCATCAAACTTTCTTGGATATGTTTTAATTATTTTTCAGATAATTAAAATGAATTTTTAGACCTATCTACGTATTTTATTTTATTGAAATATGATTTTTAAATAGATAAAAATCAATTTCCTGGATTTATTTTAATCAGAAAGAAAAATAAAATATTTGAAGGTTTTATAAAATTATTTTATTATCTGAAATTATGTTTAAGGTATTGGGGGCTCATTGGGCCCACCATATTGTGGGGGTGTGAGGCCCACATGGCCACTCACCTCCTCCATACTGTCCTAAATTGAAAAATGGCAATTATGCCATATGTTAACTTGATATTTTAGGTAACCTTTTTGTACATAGATTTGATTGATTTCAAAATAGGAAGGTGTAAGAAATTAATTGTGAGTGATTTCAAAATAGGATGGTGTAAGAAATTGATAGCGATTGATTTCAAAATAGCAAAGTGTAAGAAATTAATTTTGATTGATTGATTACTTTCTCTACAAAATCAAATGTCAAGATTCAACCTCATGATGATGGCAAAACCCTAGCCTCTTGTCTATAAAAACTACCTATGGGGGTTCTATTTCTCAATCTCTCTCTACCTTCTCTCTCTCTTCTTCTCTCATCCAAATTAGCATTTAGGAAAGAGTTAACCCTAAGGGGTGGCACGCCCAAGCCACACAAGCTCTAGCCATAAGTCCTTGCCTCATGCTCATGTGTTGAGCCTTGGTCAAGAAAATCCCATGTGATGCTCTCTAAGGTTTTGCCTAGGCTTCCCTAATTGTAAGGTCTGTTCTTGAACCAAGATCCTGTGCACCATCAGTGGAGGAGACCCAGTATGGGGTGTACGAAGTCCTTGGGGGTAACCTGAGGCAAGGTACGCAGTATTTCACAATTCGTATTTCTATTGCTTCTATTGCTTCCTTATGTAATTTTCAGTTCTACATGATGAATGTAATTTTCTTTTAATGGCATGCCAGTGAGAGGTCTAGGCTATTTCATTAAGTCAAAATTGTATTTTGGACACTTGTAAGTGATCCGGGTGGCAATACGTATAAAAGAGTAGAAAAATTTTAATCGGTATTGACTTGCCCAGTTTCCTAGTCGACCTTTCAATTTTCAAATAACAAGAACTGTACTTATGACATAATAAACAGCAAGCTAGATCTCTGATGCAGTCATTTAAGTTTTCATATAATAAATAGTTCGTGTCATATCTTCCTTGTTCAAGCAAGACCAAGGTCAATGCAATGGAGCATCACTGTGTTTCCAAAATGGTGATGCTCAGAGGTATTGTTAAAAGTTTCACATTTTGGATATTTAACAATTAAATTTATTCAACTAAACTTCATCCACTATCATGATTTTGAATTAGGGAAATTTTTTTGGCAAAGGGAAATGTTCTTAAAAGAACTTATTTCAAAAGGAAAAGAGAGAAGAACAACACTTGTGGGAACTTTTCTTTACTTGCTATTATTATGCATTCAATGCTCCCTACTCCCAACTTGAACCCCACCTCTAGTAAAGGTACGTATAGAGTTCTCAAAGTACGGAAACAACATTGACATTTCGACTATATGTTGTTCCTCTTCGTATTTTATCTTAAATATTTGATGTACCTCAACCCAACATGAACAAGATGCTTCACGAACTGAAGCTCTACATAGATGAGGATTTTTCAGAAACATATTTGACCAATATATATCATGGCATGGAATTAGTATTATATCATTACTATGCATTGTTTTCTGAAAATACTGAATTTAAGTTCACAGAAAAGCTAATTTTGCAAGACGAGTGGATAACAGTTGAAGTACGATACTTACAAGCTTAACAAATTTGATAGAAGACTTATCTGCTCACTAATATATCCTTTCAAACCTTGACTTCCGAGGTCCCTATTGAGATCATAAACTGCAAATCAAGATGAAGGCTGCAACAGTATCAAATGCAAAATGTTCTCAAAAGTATTGTATTTACACTTTATAGAATAGTGGATACATAAAGCTAAGCCAGAACAGCATATAATGATAATAAGCTTTATGTTACCTTCCACAAATGTATAAGTAGGCATGGCAGTCAAAAAGTGTGAAAAAGGAAGTATGAAAACAAAAGGAAACGAGTCATTAGAACCACCTATTTCGTTGAGAATCTTTTAAAAATACCATAACAGGCCAATTTCGATGGCATTGGATCCTTGTCCAATCAATTTGCCTTTTGGAAGTCCAAATATGTAAATTAATTTGCATGTTAAATTATCATTGGTTAAGCACAGTGACACAGTGTTCACGAATGAACCACTAGGTTTCACAGTCTAAAGTTTTGAATTTTTCTTTTTAAAGACATCTATAGGTAAACAAGCTGGTTACCCAATAAAAAAGACTTTTATCAGGGTTCAGGCTTGTTCGAATGTGTCATACTGATGGACAACAGGAACTGCTATTCATGTTTCCAGAGGAAGACACGATTCCTTTTCACTTTCCAGGCAGATGCTTGGTTTGATGCCGTGGTATCTTAAAAAGTTCTATAAGAAATACAATAGCAACAGTTGATAAAGGTATATCAACAAGCAAACCTACACTTGGTAGGTAAATTGCACTGAATGATTATAGGATATTTTCTAGCAATACGTCCAGGCAAAGCTACACTTTTAAACCACCTTGCTAGAAATGTTTTAATTGATTATTTAGCATGACAATTTAATAACCTAAATGATTAATTATTAGCGCACATAAAAAAGAATATATAGCATGATAGTGCATTTTAACTTGAAAAATAATAGTATTAATACAGAATTATAAAAATCGATGAAAGGAAATTAAATTCTGCTTGGCAAAACGATTCGATAAAGGCAAAGTCACACCAAGGCTCATATTCCTACAAACCACATGTAGAGTATCATGGAGAAATGAAAAGCAATCCTCAGTTCCAGTTTCTTCTATTGAAGCTTAGTATGCAGTGCTATTATATCATCATTTTCTGTACATGTGAGTGTGTGTGTGTGTGTCTCTAGGTGTGTGTTTGTATGCATGTATGTCTGTGTGTATGTATATATGTATGTATGTATGTATGTATGCATGCATGTATGGGCAACAATATAAATGCTGAGGGATATATTTCAGTTTTTTTGCTACTTCAGATCTATGTATAATTTTTATGGGTTCATTTCATAGCACATGAAATCAGTCGACACTAACAACTTCTAAAATTAATTTGCAATGAGGCATTAAGCAACGACTAAGGCATGAAACATGTGTATCAAAAAATCAATGCGATTTTATGCCAAGAAAGTCAACAATTGAGGCTATTTTCCTCCTTAGGCAACTAATTGAGAAGTTTAGGGCAAAGAGAAAAGACCTCCACATGGCCTTTATTGATATAGAGAAAGCTTATGATATGGTATATCGAGATTTGATTTGGTGATGGTTGGAAAAGAAAAGAGTCTTCAAATAACATATCGACTTGGTAAGAGATATGTACGAGAGAGCGCTAACTAGTGTGCGAACAACAAGTGGAGAGACAAGAGAGTTTTCAGTGATGATAGGTCTACATCAAGGGTTAGTGTTGAGCCCAAACCTCTTTGTCCTAGTTATGGATGACTTAACACCTACAAGATGAGGTATCATAGTGTACGTTGTTCGCAAACAACATAGTTTTGATTGATGAGACCCGTGACAGCATCAACACAAAGTTAGAACTTTGGAGAGATGCTTTAAACCTAAAGGTTTCAAAATTAGCCGGACTAAGATATAGTACATGGAATGCAAGTTTAGTATTTATAGAAGTAGAGACAAGAAAGTAGTTAAGATTGACGGCCAAGAATACCAAAAAGAGCGCACTTTCGATATCTTGGGTCGATAATTCAAGAAAATGAAGAGATTGAAGAAGATGTCATGCATAGAATTAGAGCTGGATAGACAAAGTGGAGATATGCAAACAACGTTTTATGTGATCGCCACATACCAATGAAGCTGAAGGAGAAGTTCTATAGGACAGCTATAAGACCAGATTTGTTTCATAGGGCAGAATGTTGGGCGGTCAAGAAGCTAAATAGCTATATGATGAGTGTAGCTGAGATGAGGATGTTAAGATAGATGAGTGGCAAGACAAGAAGGGACAAAATTCATTTTCGAATACATTCAAGAGAACTTACGTGTAGCTCCAATAAGCAATAAGATGAGAAAAAGTAGACTTAAGTGGGATGGCTATGTACAACGCATACCTAGTATGGCACCTGTTAGGAGATGCGAGTTGGTTCAAGTGGAAGGCTCAAAAAGGGTAAAAAGTATGCGCAAAAGGATATGGTTGAAAGTAGTGAGAAAAAGATATTGGGACTCATGGCCTCACTGACGATATGACCCTTGATTGAGCAGAATGACGAACCAGGATTCGTGTAGCCGACCCCAAATAGTTGGGAAAGGCTCTGATGACGATGATAATAATGAACCTTTGGTGAAGCCCCAGGGTTTCACCATCCAAAAATTCTAATCCTTATATGTCCAATCAATAGATTTTGACAAAGTCGGACACAATACATCGCAGTAGTCTTCCAAAGCTGATTTCATATTTCCACCAAGTGGCATTCGCACATGTGTTAAAAAATACATGAAATGTCATGTGTGAGATCCAAACCATCTAAATTGTTTAGGGTCTTCATTTTCCTCATCAATAAAAGTCATTGTTATCCAGTTGCGTACCATTTGACACTAGATCATTGAGAACAAAACCAAACGAGTGAATTAAGTTGCATCCATGATATGAGAAAATGTTGTGAAAAATCAAACTCTCATGCTCCTAGAAAGTATGAAACTTAGAAATTGATAGCTTTGTATGATGGATTGGAAGTTGTATCATGTACATGCATTTATAAAATAAAAAACTATAGCAGCTGGGGATTCTACAGTTGGGGCAAAACTTACAACCGGGGCAAAACTAGAGTGACATAGCCATTGAGTTTCATGAGGCAAAACTTACAGCTGGGCCTTCTTCAGGAGTTATGGAGCTGATTTTAAAGGGAAATTTTGTCTTCTTTCTTTTGACTCAGTTAAAACTTAAATTTCTTCAATTTCGATGGCTAAAAAAGGTTGGTTTGTGGTGAATCAGTGCTAACTAATGCCTTTATGGTGATCTGAATCATGTACTATATAGGCAAAAGCCACTGTATATTAATCTTTCTTATTTTAATATTTGTGACCTTTTAAAAACATTATATGGAATTTGGCAACTCTAGCCGGCTAAAAAATTTAAATTGAATTAATGTTATTTTGTGTCTGTGCTCTCATCTAGAGGGTAGTATGTTTCTTAATTATGCCACTAGAGTCTAGTATTAGAGATCTCAGCATTATCATGATATATTTCGGTGATCATATCATTAGAATGGTTTCCGTTTTTTTTTTTTTTTTTTGACGAATCTAGAATGGTTACCATTGATAAGAATAGGCTTATATGGGGCCTGTAGGCGGTACATTTAAAATTAAAGTATCTTGGTGAGCTCACTTATTAATTATAAAATACTCACTAGTTAATAGTCATTCATTACAATAACAAATGGAGGTTCACTATTGAAATATCAACAAATATTGGAAATCCTCCAAGAAAAGCTTGGAAGAATAATGTGGCAGTCTAGTGCTTAGCATCAACAGTACATGGTTTAAGGATTCCTCGGAAACCATTGTTTTAAATTTATGTAGTTAATCCATTTAGTGAGGTTTCTTGTTCACCAATAAATAAATAGAAGTGTATAGTGTTTCTTACAGTTGTGTGATGACAAGGCCAGATTCTTTCTCATTATGATGGCAAGTAACCCCCTCCCAAGCATCCCAAGTAGAAGGCGCACAAGGATCACCATTCCAACCCATTCTGTCAGGTACCCTAAGGGACTCTTTCAATGCTCGCATAGCAAGAACTGCAACCAAAGTCACCCCATAGTGCACAAACATTAGGCAATGCAAGTGATTTACAGTTGCTCAACTTAACGGTAATTTTAAATGCATTCATGTAGTTACCAATCTAATGTAAAATTTAATACCACTGAACACCCATGCTAGTCTGGGAAAGTATACTGTAAATGCAACAGAGAATGGTGTATGATAATCCATGGGGGTAACCAATGTATGTTCCTGATTAATCTCCATTCTCATCATCAAGAGCACTCGAAACTGCTTTGTTGTAATGTTTATTATACTCCATGGAATATGATATTACTTTTTTGGATAATGATGGATATCTGGAAGACATTTCCTTTAAAGTTGAGAATGAAATAAATATGAGGCAAGAGGAAAATCATGCCAAAACAAAGACTAACAAGTTGTACCTTGTTCAGGAACAGTGGAAAGATCCAATGGGACCAGAGCATAGTTCTCGAGACCACTAATCAGGGGAGTGCCAACAACCGGAACAAGCTGTATGCTTAATGTTGTACTATTCAAGTTCTTCACAGTGTAATGCCACCTAAAAGCAGTGAAACCACCCACTTCCTTGAAAATATCAATCCTGCTCACATTATCCTCATTGATGAATATGTCAAACACCCGTTGTCCTGCCTTAGTGACCCCAGGATCAATCTCAGCAAAGTGGAACCAGACCATGTAGTCCAACCTTGTATCCACAGGTAATAAATACTCTAATTTCAAATTGGAAGTAGTTGTAAGAGCCGTTTGATACAAATGGGTAGGGGTATAATCATGGGGTTGTACAGTACTCTTTATGTCCTTTAATGTTGAAAGCGATTTCATAATTGAATTCTTTGCTCGAAAATCTACATCTGAATGCCAAGCTCTTCCGAAATAATCAGTATCATTGCTAAAGCCTGACCCAAAGGAATTGGATCCACAAGTCAAACGTCCATAGTTCACCAATATGAGATGCTCCCCGGTAGTTGAAGAGTCATAGGAAAGAGGATCGACCTGTACAATTTCCAAAGATCCAATCAAAGGGGCATCAGTGGCTATGCTATAAAAGCATACAGTGGCTTCGCCATCCTTAATATAGGCAAAGAGATCAGAATAAGCCCCGTTCTTGCTTACATCCTCAGGCCAAGGTGACCTCCAGCTAAAAACCTCAGTCCCCTCAACTGATACATCAAAACTGGGAGAGTTCATCTTGCTATCATAGTTGTCGTACACAGTGAAGGTTCTAATGAAGTATCGACCATTGGGAACAGGGATTATGTAACAGTTCTTCTTGCCGAACGAAATGGGAAAGAAGCGGATGGTCCTTTCTTGCAATTGTTCAAAATTGTGGGGCTCGGCAACTAACCCAGGGGCACCACCAGTGTAGAACCTATCTGAGATCCAGGACTGGTTGAACTGGCTTGTGAAGTTACTGAGACCACCAGAATCGATGAAGTATGATACTCCTGTTCAACCGAATTCACTCAATTCAAATTCTGTAGATAGAGATGACGAGAGAGAGAGAAAGGGAGGTCTAATAGTCTATCTGCTGGTATCATTTTTCACTATTGAAAGGAACAAATCTATCAAGTGGTGCAAATTGTAGTCATACATGGACACATACAAAGGAAGACCAAAACAGAAGAGGGAGAAAGAGACACTGCGCTAATCCAATACTAAGTATTATCAATCGATTTGATAAAACTAACAAAAAAAAATAACAAAAGATCCATATTAAAGCAGAGAGTAATATGATAGTGGTCACGGTCCTCATAATTTAACGATAAGATAAAGCTTAAATGGGTAAGTACATTATCATTTCACTGTTTTGTTCTTCTATTTCTACAACTAAATCTGCAGCAGAGCTCTGAAAATCAAGCTCAATTTCGAGAGAAAAACAAGATAAATAAACAGAAGACAAGCCCATTCAAATCAAAAGCAAAATGCATAACATCTAGCATAACTATATGATGAAAAATCAACAAGATCAGAAATCCCAATCGTAAAAGTTACTTCAAAAGAAGCTAAACAATGCTGAACTTAAGGGTTGAAAACCAGCATCAAAAGCATCCAGAATCAACTAATAAAAGAAAAATGGGGGCCAAAGAAGGTTAAAAAAAAAATGGAGGATTAAGCAGGGGAGGGGGCATTGGAGGGCCACTTACCAAAAGGATATGCAAAGGAGAGGAAAGAGAAATAGTGCAGTGAGATTGGAACAAGGAGCAGAAGTAAGAGAAAGGAAACCATGACTGACCCCTCCAAGCTTTCTCTCTCTAAACTCCTTGGCAAAATAAAGTAGAGAGAGAGAGTAAAAGAGTGGAGGACGATCAAAGTCCAAAGTGTGTGCCAGACATGTAAGGAAAAAGATGGGAGGCAGTTTTATGGCCGTCATATTCGAGCAAGTCAAATTGCAGTCAATAAATTAAGACATGAACAAGAGAGAGAGAAAAGCGACCAACAAGATGTACGAGGAGTTAGTGAACGAGCCGTTGCTTGGTGCTCCTTTGAGATCACACTGTACACTTGCTTGGGCAAATGTGGTTGGAGGTTTTAGCACTGAAAAGCTGGAAACGCAGTTTACTAGTCTACTGTTATATTTTCTCGTTGGACACGGTTTCTATGCGGCCAGCCCGCATATTGTAGAAATGCGGGCTTCGTAATAACTATATGTTTTAAAATAATTTGATCCTAATTTTTAGATAAGATATAATCTTTAACATGGGTCATGAATATGAAAAAAAAAATAGAAAAAATAATTATATTAAAAAAACATTTGGATCTTTAGTTACAATTGTTTTTAGATGGACCGCCTATTTGCATCCATCTTTAAGATGGATAAAGATGGATGCTTTATACTTCTGAACTTCATATTATAGAAAATAAGTCTAGCCCGCAAGAAATAATTTTCCTTTCTTGTTCGATAAAAGATGGCGAATTTGATGACAAAAACTTGCAGCTCTCGAACACTTCAGTTTTTTTTTTTTTTGGTAATTCAGTAGGGAAGACATTCCCCTATCCATTTTCTTAAATAGTTTAGGAATTAGTCTTTCTAAAGTGTTGGTGCGAATAAAAACAACAACGTGATGGCTAAGATGTAGGATGTTACCACCACGACTCATACCCTTTCAACAGCGCTTTTTCACTTACCCAAGAAGTTGTCCTTTCGCCTTCTTTTTTAACTTCCAAGGTCCTTTCTTTCTATCTAACATTGTCCAACTCCTTTTTCTTTCTAATCAACCCTTTTTCTTTTTCTGAGCATCTATCTCTGTCTTTCCTATCTCCAATGCCTCTCTCTAACGATGCCTATGTCATTTATCTCCCTAATTCATTTGCCACTATAGCTCCTCTTCTCTAATGTGCCTCTCTCTCCTCTTTTCTCTCTAAATCTCTCTATCCCCTTTCTTTCTCAAATATGCACCTTTCTGGCTCACTCTAAATTCTCTTTAGTTGTTCCCTTTGTCTCTCTACTTCATTTTCTCCTCTCTAAATGTGCCTTTTCTCTTTCTAATTTTTTTTCTCTCTGTCGCCTTCCTCTCTTGAATCCTCTCTTTCTAGCTGTACCATTTCTCTCTCTCTTTTCTATCTATCTCTATATAAAGTCGTGATTTAATGTATATGAAGCTTTGTTAGATCACTATGAATCATGATTTCCATATATTTGAGAATTCCCAAACATGTTATTAAACAAGAATTTCATAAGCTCCAAATATCACTAATTCCAGCTTCTAGGGACCTATAATATCCAGGTTTCACATAATCCCTAGCTTCCAGTTACCAAAAGTCCCCAAAAATATTATTTTGATCATATTTTAGGACAATTGAATAATTATTTTCCCAAAAAAAGATAAACTTTGAGTTCATAGAATCCTCCAAACTTGGATTGATCTATGTTTCAATCCCAACACAATTACCCGTTTTAAGCACAAAAAGGACTATTGAACTAACCATACAAGAGAGAATGGATCTAAAATCTACTCCCACATGAGCATAAAATCACCTCACAGTCATGGAGAAGAGAGAGAGAAAGAGAGAGTGGAGAGAGAGTATGAGCCTTTGCCCTAACTAGAGAGAGAAGAGAGAGTGTGGAGAGAGAATATGCGCCTTGGCCCTAACTAGAGAGAGAAGAGAGTGTGGAGAGAGAATATGAGCCTTGGCACTAACTAGAGAGAGAGAGAGTGGAGAGACAGTATGAGCCTTTGCCATAACTTTTTGCTTTGCACGATGTTAGATCCCGTACTTTCTACTTCCAGTGTTTTGCGTTACCTCTTGTTCACTTAAACGTCACTTTCTCTCTTTATTCAAACTGCAAATTTATTAACCCCCTATTTCTTAGGCTTAAGCCCAAAAGTCCCCACTCTAATATAATTTACTAACCTTTACCACTCCACCTAAAGGGATCCCATGACTTTCTTTTTTTTTGTAAAAAAAAAAAATTTATTAATAACATTGACTTCCCATGCAAGTTACCTCCAACTAAACTTTTTTTTTCACTTTTTACCTCAATTTTAATTTTTCTAGTAAATACCCTCAAGTTATAAAAAAAAAATTAAAATAAAAACCAAAATACCCTCTAAAACGTATGTGGTCCAACATAAAATGGGAATGGTCCGGCACTTTGGGCATGTAGTCCGGCACAAATTGAGGGCAATGGGGCACTATAGGGATTTTCGTCAAAAAAAAGTTGACTTTTGACATGTCATGGTATTTGCTAAAAAAAGCTCAATTTGAAGTAAAAATTGTTAGAAAAAGCTTTGTTAGAGATATATTGTCTTCAAAGTCTCATTTTAGGGGTTTTTGTTTTTTTATTTTCCCTTTTTTTTCACTCTGTAGGTAAAACCTAATCTAGGAGTATTTTCTAAGCCCGGAAATTTTAGGGATGTACTATGTTCAACCTAGAGGTCAACCATGAGAAAAAATAGATAAGTAGTTAAAGGGCGCAGTTTGTAGGGAGTTGAGGTTCTAAACAATCAAAGTAAAGCGCACCTTCAAATAATGTCGAGAAATGTGGTTTCAATATTGGCAATATTTGTGATAGCCTTAAAATATTTTTTTATCTTTAATTATAATATTTAAAGCTTCAAAAGTAGTGTAGATTGAGCAATCTATGAAAACTTGAAAATTGAATGACAAAAATGCGTTATAAGATGCACTATTTTCAAAAGTTGAGATCCTTTTTTTTCTAATGTCCATATATCTTGATGTCGAGACGATCAATTAAAAATATTATGCATCAAAACAACATCTTCTAATGAAATGTTTAATGTGGGCTCTAATTTGATCGTTTAAAACCTCGGCTCCATATAAACTTCTTCCCATAGAGAAATAATATCCTTCTCCTGAACAAAAACTATCCATTTTTTGACAGTAACATCTGAATGTTCAAGAATTTACGGAAACTAATTATTTGTAAAATAACCATCTAGTGATTTTCAAGTGGATTTTAGAATTACATATGTAAAATATCCTCCAAAGTAGCTCTTTCTCCTGTAGTAGCAAGTATACATGCTCTTATTTATGAATCCTTTTCTTTTTGTTTTTTTTTTTTTTTTTGTAACGTGCTTTTGTTTATGAATCTTGAACATGGCTCTCTTCTTCTCTCTCTCTCTCTCTGTTACCAATAGAGCACATATTGGTGGAGCATAATTGCAACAGATTGCATTGAGCAAAATAACTACTTGGGAGAGTTTATTGGATTTGGATTTTGGGTTCCAACTTTGAAGATTGTTTTTTTTATAGATGGGAGACAAAAAAAAAAACTACATAGATTTCATTTTCTTGAACACTTTGGGGTCGTTTGGATCCTAGGTTATCCAAAACTATGTTTTGTAAACCTAGGTATCTTGATAGTAACCTATAAATAGGGCCAAAACATGGGTACCCAAAACCAAGAAAAAAATTGAGTTATCCAAAACCATGTTTTGTGTAAGCATGAAAAGAGGGGAATGCAAATAGTACTTTCACACCAGAGCTGCCCACTTTATTAAATACAATTAACTATACCAAAATATACACACAAATTAGAGAGAGAAACCACTTCAAATTTTAGGCTTTAGAAAGAAAAAGCATCTTAAAATTTTAAAAAGGATAAACTATATCAAATTTTAGAGAGAAAAACTGCTAAAAAAACCTTTAGAGAGAGAAAGTATCTCAATTTTTTTAGAGAGAGAAATTATATAAAATTTCAAGTTTTAGATAGAGAAAGTATCTTAAAATTATAGAGAGAGAAACTATATTACATTTTAGAAAAATTTTAGAGAGAGAAACTATTTGAATTTTTTAGAGAGAAACTATTTTAAGAATTTTAAAAAGCATAACTATATCAAATTTGAATTTTTAGAGAGAGAAAGTATTTTAAAACTTTAGACAGAGCAACTAATCAAATTTTAGAGAGAGAAATTACTTGAAATTTTTTAGAGATAAACTATCTCAAAAATTTAGAGAGAGAAAGTATCTCAAATTTTAAGTTTTAGATAGACAAAGTATATCAAAATTGAAGAGAGAGAAACTATACCAAATTTTAGAGAGAGACTACCTAAAATTTTTAGATAGAGAAACTATCTCAAATTTCAAATTTTAGAGAGAAAAAAAATCTTACAATTTAAAAGAGAGAAACTATATCAAATTTTAGAGAGAGAAATTACCTGAAATTTTTGAGAAAGATAAACTATATCAAATTTCAAGTTTTATAAAGTGAAACTATATCAAATTTTAGGGAGAGAAATTACCTAAATTTTTTATAGAGAAAAATATTTGAAAATTTATAGTGAGAGAAATTATCTCAAAATTTCAAGTTTTAGAAAGAGAAAGTGTATTAAAATTTTAGAGATATAAAGAGAGAGACTATCTAAAAAAATTTAGGGAGAGAGTCCATCTCAAAATTTTTAGAGAAACTATCTTAAATTTCAAGTTCTAGAGAGAGAAAATATCTTAAAATTTTAGAGAAAAAAACTATCTCAAAATTTTTAAAGGGAAATTATCTCAAATTTTAAGTTTTAAAAAGAATGTATTTTAAAATTTTAGAGAGAAAAACTATATCAAATTTTAGAGAGAGAAATTACCTAAACGTTTTTTAGAGAGCAACTACCTTAAAAAATTTATAAAGAGAAATTATCTCTAACTTTAAATTTTAAAGAGAAAAACTACATCGAAATTTAGAGAGAAAAACAATCTGAAACTTTTAGAGAGATTTTCAAGTACCAAACTGCTCCTAAATGAAAGAAAATACAAGCCTATAATCCTTTAGTCGACCATAGTTTGAGATAGCGTACAGTTTGTCGCGATAAGAGTCGAACTGCTGCATCTTACAAGGTTATCCACTTTTCTAAAGTCCAAATAATTGGAAAAGTACCGTAATGATGATGATCGGCCTTCTTGAGTCAATACCATTTTCATTCTTATTCTCACAAATTGTGGCGTCAATTACGCTTACTCTTGACTTCAAAAAAAAAAAAAAAACAGTATCCTCTTGCCTAACTTGGAGAAACCAAACTCTTTCTAACTTTTGCTCTGTCAAAAGGCGGCATTACAGACGGTAGGGCTGGCAATGGCCCCAAAGACCTGGCCCGGTCAAAGTAGGGCCTGGGTACTACAAACTATAGCTGACGGGCCAGGCTAGGGCTAGTATGAACCAGGTTGGGGCTCGGTTTGACCCGGCCCGATCATTATTTTTTTTGGCCCACCTCTAATATGGCTGGGGCTAATCTAGCCGCTGGCCTGGGCACCACCTTTAAGTGAGACAGGCAACTGTAAACGGCCCAGCCTAACCTTTTTTTTTTTTTTTTTTTTATGCCTAGGCCTAATATAGCCAGGGCCGGGCCAGCCCTCTTTTTTTATTATTATTTTTATTTATTTTTTTAGCCCGGCCCTAGTATGGCCTGGCCACCACCCTTAAGAGAGAGATGCAACCGTGACGGTCGGAGAAATTGGTGGCTAACGGGGTCACAACACAACAAACTTTGTTACCCTGCTTAACAAACACGTTAGACTTGTCACTCTCTCACCTAACATCATCATCATCCAAGGCCACAGGAAAATGAATTTTAAAAAAAGTGAAATCCTACAAAAGACTCATATCGTACTCATTCAGTGCTATCTCCTTTTGTCTTAGGTGCTTCAAGTTTTGTCCATGCTTGCCTACTCTGAGAGAGAGAGATTTTAATGGAGTTGGTGAAGAGAGAGAGATATTTTAATGGACTTAGTGAAGATGGTTTGTAACTTGGTGCCTTAAGTTTGAAAATGATTTGTAGACTATTTAAATAAAGACGGGTGCATGGTCTCAACTGTGAAAGAAAACAAAATGTTTGACATTATGCTCAACAAACATATGAAACGGCCACGCAGTCAAAAACTAGGAAGGGTTTCAGTTTAATAGCTTCCGTGAAACACGGAGCTGATTTATTGGCTATGGATTTTTTTCTTTTTTTAACTTGAAACTTTTGTGGACGTCCTTATTATGGAGGTTTGTATCAGTTATATGACGGTCTTTTCGTAGCTTTTAAAAAATAAGATTCCTTCCCATTTTGATTCGTTCGTACATAGACTGAACTGGACAGCTCAAACAAAAATATTTTATTTTGGTAAAGTGGTTTATGCCATAACATCTTAAGATAGATGTGGAGTTGTAGTCTTCCCGACAAAGGTAAAATCTACAGTTTGAAATTTTTATTCTTAATTTATTTATCTTTACACTGCTTCATGTTGGAAATTATATGTATCTAAAAACTTTGGTTCAAATTCTACGTCAAACATGATCACAAAGAGGGGTTGCATATCTACATTCGATACTTGGAAATATATTGTTTGTGAAATATATTATTGGCTTAATTACTGCGTAATACATTACATGTAAATTGATTGTTACTGTTTGGGTAGTATGATTACGTATTATATGCAAATAGATTGTTACTAATCGGGTAGTATTTATTGAATTGTTACTGATCGGGTAGTATTTATTGAATGCTTAGTCTTTAGATGCAACATGGGAAATACATTGTGGTTAGATTACATGGTTTAATATGGAATTGTCTACCTTAATTGTCTACGTTGCACCTTAAATTTGTTGTTCTTACTTGATATAGAGATTTAATATGGAATTGTCTACAAATAGATCATTTATCTTTTGTACGCACAATTATTCATGTCCTTTAAATTTCAAAATGGGTGGTTGTACTAGTGTCATTAAATAAATATAAATTTTTTTAAAGAAATTATTTTATGACTCACTTCAAATCATTCAATTTGACATCTAATATTTGAGAATGACTGTGAACTCCATTCACAAAAGATAAAAGGTCTCTTGATATAAATAGAAATGAATATGTATAGATAACATGACTATACTATGCTTGTCATGCCTCAAAGAGTAATAACTTATGGGAAAGCTTTCTATGTTTCCCCACAACATAGAAGTTCTATCCTCCCCTACCATCCAGCCATCCATTTTTTGTCAAGATAGTCATTCACCGTTTGATCTTAGATCCGACGTCTCAAAGTATTTTATTTTTAGTTTTTTATTACAATTTTTCTGAATATGAAATTTGGTACGTGCCATCTTCTCATTGGGGCACACTTAAAAAAAATATTGACAATAATTTTTTGATAAAAAATAATGACTAAAATACCCCTTGAAACTTTCAGGGGTATTTTGGTCATTTTATTTTATTGAAAATATTTTTTTTTATATTTTTTGTTAGTATAAGTTTAATAGAGGAAATGATGTCTAAAATTTGGTGTCAAAATAGTTTATAGAAAAAAATTTAAAAATAAAACAGTGTAGAGACATGACATTGTGATTGGGGCAATCTTAACCATCCATTCAAAAATGGAGGGTTGGAGAAGGGGGAGGATAGAACTTCTATGTTGTAGGGGAACCTAGAAAGCTTTCCCATAACTTAATAGTTTGAATTAACAGTAGTTATAAACATTAAGTGAACTATTTTAATGATAGAAATCAGCTTGGATAGAGGATTCTAGGCAAAATTTATTTTCAGAATATCTCGAAACAGATGATTAATATTATAGACTTAGCTTGTTTGAATACATTTAAACAAGAACCATGTAGCATCACATTTTGTCTTTTCTGTTTTAAAGAATCTCGGATGTTTAGAAAGAGAGTGTCACATAATCACTATTTAACATGGATAAAGGTTTCTATACTTCTCCTATGGTATGGAAGATATATTCTTCCCCCTCCATAAAGCCATCCAATTTAGAACAAGTGAGTCAGTCACCGTTTGATCTAGATCCGACGCTCTAAAGTATTTTATTTTTAATATATTTTTTTACAAATTATATGAATATGAAATTTGATACATGCCATCATCTCAATAGGCCATCCTAAAAATAAATATTTAAAAAATATTTTGGATAAAATATAATAACCACTCTAAAACTTTTAGGGGTATTTTGGTCGTTTTATTTTATTGAGAATATTGTTTTTTTATTTTTTAGAATGGATGTCCAAAATTTGGTGTCAAAATAATTTGTAAAAAATATTAAAAATAAAATGATATAAAGGCGGGATATTGTTATTGGGACATCTCAACCTTAGATAGGAAGAAGTACCTAAATTGTATACAATAGGTAAGGTATAGAAATCTTGCCATTTAAAATGAGAGGTGCGAGTCCTTTATAAACTGAGTCTACATGCTTTTTTTCATTTATTGGACCATATGTGTTCCGTACGATTGTTCGTAGAAAAATCATGTCTTGTCAATGTTATAAGTCAACTACTCATAAATATTGCGTTAACCACGGTTAAAAATCAAATTGCTCTAAGCCACGGAAAGTTAACCGCAACACTAATGGTAAATGTTACATACATTAATAAATCAGAAAAAATATCATGTTCCTATATTTGAGATTAGACGCGGCTTTGCCACGCTCTATACATGTGCACAGTGCAAGTAAAGCGCACTTGTGCCTTGCATATGTTGGGCTTGTAAGGTGATCCTACAAGTGGTTACAATTTAAATTTTTTTAGAGTTATTTAGGATCTTAAAATTTTTATTAAGATCTGAAATGCTCAATTTATAGGTAAAAATTACAAAGAAAGTCCGTCAACCTTGGGTGAGCCCACTAACTCATGGAATAGTATAAGCCCATGGCCCAGATTAAATATGTAGAAAGAAGCTTGGGTGAGGCCACTAGCTCATGGAATAGTATAAGCCCAACGGCCCAGATTGACTTTGGGCCGATCTGACGAACACATATGTCTGGTAGTGTTTGAATTTTAATTTTTTTTCTACAAATGCAAATCAATTATATATATTTATAGGCAATGATTTCATGCAACTGTTGCATAGTAATATGATGCAACAACCTTTAAAAACTATGTTATGGCTATTTGTTTGATCCAAATTTTGAAATATACTCTTTTCATTCTAATGAAAAATTACAAAAAAAGAAAAATTGAAAACACAACCTAGAAAGTATGTTTTTAGCCCAATTAACATAAGCCGATCATTTTGGTGAGATACTTAGATCTAGGTCTTAGAAAGACTTTTTCATTTCCATTTTTTTTTTTTTGATAGTTTTATTATCATTAGATGAACAAATGTTAAAAAAGAAAAAAATGACTTTGAGTTTATAAAGGCCAAAATCTTGAAATTCACCAAATAAATGGCCTAGATTCGTTTTTGGAGGGGACTCATTTTTAACTAGGGTTCAAATTAAACTTTTTTTTTTTGAGGCGGGGGAAGATTGATTATTGAGATGAAGAGAGTGTGTGTGCAAAATTTTAGGTCATACAAATACCACAAAAATGCTTTTTTAGAAGTGTCAGTTGCATTATAATATGATATAACCGTTGCATTAGATCATTGCTCTATATTGTGTTTCAATTTTTATTTTTTTGTAATTGTTCATTAGAATGAAAAGAGTATATATTTTAAAATTTGGATCAAACAAATAGACATAAGATGGTTTTTTAAGGCCATTGCATCATATTACTATACAACGATTGCATGAAAT
>NW_006498404.1:5543203-5555496 GCF_000471905.2 Amborella trichopoda
GATGTTGTGGCGGCCCCCTGCCCCCTGCCCCCAACTGAGAGAGAGAGGTTGGGGGCATGCCGCCCCAACCAGAGAGAGAAGCCCCTGCCCCAACTGAGAGAGAGAGGTTGGCGCATGCCGCCCCAACCAAAGAGAGAGGTTGGGGCACGTAGCCCCAACAAGAGAGAGAGAAAAGATAGTAGAGGGCCTACAAAAATCCTACACTGTAACAGTGCATAAATCTACCGATCTTTACAACAAATTAACGATTGGTGCAACAACCAACCTATTAGTATGGTACTATATGCAAATTGCCTAATACATAGCTTATGGAATTAGGTAAACTCGGGATCGCTGGTGATCGACTCCGAATTAGTCGGCCAATTTTTTAAAAATCAGCCACATTTTTTAACATTGCATATGACCATAATCCGCCTTCATTAATGATCATCTGACAATGGCAAGTCTTTTATTGGCTCAGGGGATGATCCACTCTACAATTCGGGAAGGGGCTTAGGGGGTTTTGCGTAACGTGGATTGAAAAAGCTTATGACTGAGTGGAATGAGATTACTTAGATTAAATAATTGACCTCATGGGTTTTGGGGTCAAATGGTGCTTTTCTCTCTACTTTTCTCTATTTTGATTGATGGCAAATCAGTAGGCTCCTTTAAGGCCTTGAGATGCCTTAGGCAAGGAGATCCTTTGTCATCCCTCTTGTACATCTGAGTGGGAGGATCCTTTAGTATAATGCATAATAATGTTATTCACAATGGGATGCTTCAGGGGCCTCATGCCACAAGAAGTGGTCATGTGGTCTCTTCTCTCCATCCAATATGCAGATGATACTTTCATCTAGTGATTTTTTAAGTGTTCCCAACATTTCAGACCGAATAAATCATACAAGTAGGTCTTTTGAGTAAGGAAGTAGATACATAATATACTCCTACAGGATCATAGCATACATTCTTATAAAATACATACTCTTAGTATGAAATGACTAGTCTCGAAAATAAATGCTATAAGTATCACCTATTCACCGACCTCGACGAGGTCAACAATATCTCTAACCTCAACGAGGGATAACCCAAAATCCCTCTCCATAAACATGCTTCCTCAGGTCTCATACCCTTGGTCAGAGGTTTCGTGACTTCAAGCAACTTTTTGAGGCTTAGTGAGTCACAATGGTTACTCTCCTTTCTCAAATGGGCATCAGCCACATCTGGTCCCTTCCTTGAGGATCCTGCTCCCACTGGAGCTAAAACATTCACTATGTAAGGGTTTATAAGCATAAGGGTGTCGGCCTTGAAAGGCCACAAAATCCAAACAATAACTACAATTTTTTACTTATTTTTGTGGAACCTATGTTTTATGTAAGGAAAAAGCTAACAATAGCTGAACAACTATAATGAATAGTAATATAGGTAGAATTATAGCCGCTAGATCTTCATCATATGGTTTAAAATGTACATCATTATATGAATTTTAATAAATATTTTTTAAATCGGATCATAATGAAATTTCAGACGTGTGTACTAAAAAAATAAGATGCACAATTAAAAAATATATAAAAATACTTTTCAAAATATAAAATGATCGAAATACCCCTGAAAATGATAAGGATAATTTGGTTATTTTAAATTATTGAAAATAATTTTTTTATATTTTTATATGGTGCGCAATAGTGTTAGTTATATACACCCAAAATTTCATCTTAATCAGATTGTTAAAAAAAATTAAAATTAAAATAGTGATATGTATTTTGAAACCACTCGATGAAGATCTGATGATTAGGATTCCACCTATATTATTATTCATAATAGCTGCCCAGCTATTCTAAAATTTATTCTTTATATAAATACTTTTCGATAAAAAAAAAAAAAATGGCATCTACGTAAGGGTCTAGCCCAAGGCTCAAGTTGAGTTGTGCGTTAGACGGAGCATGCAATCTTTTTGGCATCAATGACATGTACATAAAAGTGTTTAAAAATTTGCTGATTTTAATTGAGGAGTTGCCGACTTCGATCAGATATGGAACGAACACATGGAAAATCACTTTCGAAATTGGAGATCATCTGGATACTCATGTGGACTAGGTATGCGTTAGAAGGAGCAGACAATCGTTTTCGTATCAATGAAATGTACAGAGAAGTGTTTAAAAATTTGCCGATTTGAATCGAGGAGTCGCCGACTTCGAACGGATTTGGAACGGACAGATGGCAAATCACTTTCAAAATTGGGGATCATCCGGATATTTATGTAAGGGAAAAGTTTATACATGGTTGCAACCTTAAATTGTAGAATCACATATGCACTTCAAAAATCTATCGGAAAGGCTATTTTAATGTTGAAAAACCGTCTAATTGATCATCTCAACATCGAAATGTATGAATATTAAAAAAAAAAAAATCATTTTTGAATCCCAAAGATAGTGCATCTTGCAACACATTATCTAGACCGTCCATTTTCAAGATTTTCATATGTTTATAGATCTACTTGATTTTAATCATTTTTAGAGTTTAAAATTTTCTAATTAGATATGAAAATAGTTTTAAGACAATCATAAAACAACAAAATTACATGTTATGATAAAATTTGAAGTTTGGAGGCGTGCCTTAATTGGATGGTTTAAGGTTGCAACGTTATAGAAACTCTACAACCGCACCCTTCATGTAATGACCTTGTTTAGTTAGAGAATTAGGTGATTTGGTGCATCAAATCTTTGATATAGATCAACGATTCCACATAACCATTTTTCTTTTTGCCCATTTATATAAGAAAAAAAAAAGGTCCCAAATTGCCATTTCTTGCGTTTCTTTCTTCTTTTTTTGTGATTTTTGTGTCAAATTCTTTAAATGTTTGGCCATCGTTTAGATCGTACATCCATTGAAACGATTAAAAACCAAATTTAGAGAGACTGAGAATGTAAATGTTTTGGCCATTTTTGATGAAATGAGTTTTGATATGCTGATTTGTATTTTAATCCATGGTTTCTTTAGAAATTTGTCTGTCTTAGCTTCAATCCACACAAGTATTTATCGATTTTAGAATAACTTATTTGCGTATTGTAATTTTCTTGTCCCAATATTTATTATTTTTGAGAAACCTTGATTTTTTTTAGAATATTTATATTTTGCATGTTAGATATAGTTCGGAATTTGTGCCTAGAAAGTGTTAGACACAATTTTTTTTTTTAAGTAGATTAGTGGGGAATATAGCCCCCCTACCCGTTTTTAGAAATAATTAATGATTTTCGAATGCATCAGTGGGAATGGAAACTTAGATCGGTAGCTGATGCTCAAGTAATACTACCACCACAACTTCAACCCCATTGCCTATTAGAGACAATTTAGAACAAGCTTTTGCTCAACTCGTTGCTTATTTGTGTAGGTTTTGAATTTCCATTAGTTTTTATATTTTTTGACACTATTTTTCTCGAATTCATTGGGAAATTTTAACGCTTGACGAAGTTGTTATTTGGCAATCAACTACTAGGACCGGGAACTTTTTTACTGAATTATGTTTTTTTGATAAATATATGTTTTTACTGTGGAAAACTAGAAAAAATCCATTAATTTTGCTTAAACTTGATTCTTTCCATTGTTTTTAATCGTAACACTAATTTCATGATTATCCCCAGTATTTTTTATTGATTTTTTCTTGATTTTCAGGTAATAATTTGTTTTCTTCCTAAGTGATCAATCATGCTCAACGCTTCTTTTTTTTCTGGTGCTTTCTACATTATTATCTCTAGAGAGAAGCTAATTGACCCATTTACCATTTTTTCTCTTTCCAAGTACATCCCAAACTTATTGTCTCTAGAGAGAAAAGCTAATTGACCCATTTATATTTTTAGAGAGATATGATATGAATGGGAGTGTAGGTCTAAAGAGAGAAAAAAATGAAAAAAAGAGAGACAAATAAGGATATTTTTGTCATAAATAAAACTGAAAAAATACCCTCGGTTAGTAAGAAAAAAAAAATGTTTGGGTGATGAGTCGTCTTAAAAAAGACAAATTTAATTGCAATGAAAAGTATTTCCTAAAAAATATAAAATAGCATGTCTCAAGCTTACTAGGGACCTTATTGAACTACCTACAAAAGAAATCTTTAAACTAATTCCATATATAGGAGAGTGGTTTATTTTTCATAAGACAACATAATTCATTTTTCTAGAGGAAATGCTTGATAGGGTTGCAGCCATATCAAAACAAGTAAAGCCTCACCTCAAAAATTACCAAAGATTGCCGTCAAAAATCTTTAAATCAGTCATCTCAGCGTTGACCATTACGGTTGTAAAAAAAATATTAATATTTGAAGTCCTAAAAGTAATGTATATTATAATGCACTATCTAGATTGCCCATTGCGCCTTAAAAATAAGTGTTCATATAACCACAAGATCTATATCATTTTTGGAACTTCAAAATTTATAGTCTATATTGAAAATTAATTTTAAAGCAATCACAAATATTTGTTGTGCCCAAAATGCTTTCAAAATACAATATGAGGCATTTATTGAAAGGGTGTGGTTTGTATAGAGCTTAGGCTCTAAATCAGATTAGAGCCTACCTTCAAATAGTGTTGAGAAATATGGTTTTAATATTAGAAATATTTGTGATCGCCTTATAATATATATTTATCTTTATTTATAAAGTTTAGAGCTTAAAAAATAGTGTTGATCGACAGATCTATGAAACCTTTAAAATCTTGAAAATTGATGGTCAAAAAATGCGTTACAAAATACACTATTTCCAAAAACTTGAAATCCATTGTTTTTTTCTCATGCCAATGCATCTTGATGTTGAGATAATTAATTTGAGGTTATTTGGGCATCAAAACAACCTCTTGTAGTGACATTTTTGAGGTAGGCTCTAATTTGATTATTTAAAGCCTCGGCTCTAAACAATCAAAGTAAGGCACACCTTCAAATTGTGTCGAAAGATGTTTTAGTATTGAAAATATTTGTGATGACATGAAAATTATTTCCATATCTAATTATAAATTTTAAAGCTCCAAAAATAGTGTAGATCAAGCAAATCTATAAACGTTTGAACATCTTGAAAATTGACTGTCCAAAAAATACATTACTAGATGAACTATTTACAAGACTTGAAATATTTTATCTCATGTCCACCATACATCTCGAGATCGAGATGATCAATTTTAGGATATTTGAGAATCGAAACAACTTCTTCTAATGAATTTTTGAGACACACCTTAGTTTGATTGTTTAAAGCCTCACCCTTATATAATGTTTTCCTTATCTAAAACCTAAGCCTTATAGAAACTTCATTCTTTCAATAAATTCTCTATAATTTTTGTGGGCCCACGGCCATATGTGCCTCGAAATATTGTGGGTGGGCTGCATGTACATATGTAGGGGTGGCGATGAAACCGGACCCGTAATAGGACCCAAGGGGTAGACCTAATCAAGGTTCAGGTATGTCGAGTCTGGGTCCGACCGGGTTTACTAATATTTTTTCGGGCCTCAATTTATGAAATATATGAAATCCGATGAGTCTAGGTCCGGATCCCATATTAACTTTGGGTCCGGATCCGGCAGAGGGGACCCAACAAGTTGCGACCCCGGTGGCGAGTATACGGACACTGTTGCAGAGAAAAAGCAAGGAGAGGGCATGGCATTCTCAATTGTTAAATTTCGCCCTTCTACAACGTGAAAAACAAAAAAAATTCGATTTGCTTCGCGCTTCCAGCCAAGAGTACGTTTTTCCCGCCATATGGAATAGCGATTGAAACATTTCTACGCACTTAAGCACAACTGGCGAACTCTCTGTGTCTCAGCCACTCCACTCCGATCCAAATCGTTCTCCTCTCTCGCACACGAAGAAGTTTATATGGAGTCGAAGCTCTAAACAATCGAATTAGAGCTCACCTCAAAAATTTTAAATTTCACTAGAAGAGGGTTTTTTAGGTCCAATTGCACAGAAAAGGAATTGGTTCTAGGGTCCCGACAAGTCCTCCTTTATTTTACTTTGATCGAGGAGAGTTGCACACAATGGGCACTGTTTTGAGGATTTCAATTTATTATATTTCGATTATTGGCACCTTGTTTCAGAGCAGATAGAGTGAGGAACCATGGATTCCAGGGATTTAATCCATAAAAGTTTTGTTTGATTTCATCGATGCTGGTTCTTTTAAGCTCAAACTTGATTCAGAAGAGCCATATGGCTAAGTCATCAGTTTCCAAAGTTTCTTCTAGTGGACTTTTGCAGTACATTCCAGAGCTTGCACAAATGGCAAAGTAGTTCATCGATCCTTCTTTGACAGAGCATCAGGGAGAATCCATTTATTCTAGGGTTTCCATATTTGATGATTCACTGTCAAAATTTCTCACGTAGCTGTAAGAGCGAAGGGATTGTTTCTTGTGTTTCCAATAATGACCAATCTACCATCTCGTCTTCTTCTTCCTGGTTATACATTGTGCCTAGTCCCTGGTATTGCCGCGAGGCTGCAAACTTTTACCTATGGTTTCAGAAACGGTGCAAAGACTTTAAAAATGAGAGTGGTATCCGTAATTCCTCAAGCGTCTGCTTCTTTGGCTCCCATTGCTCCACTGAAAGAAGTCTTCTTAGGCACTGCAAAAACCTCTCCGAGCCTTGCTGCTATATGTGGTAAGTTTCTGGAACCTGAATTTCACCATTTCTCGTTAAAATTTTGGCAAGTTTTTCTGATTTTCTCAACCGAGATTTCTCCATTTCTTGTCAAAAATTCCGTATTCAAAGCTTCTGTGGTTTAAAAATACAGAGGTTGGTCATAAGAAGAGCATTGGAAAATTAAGAAAATATAGAAGTAGAAAATGAAGAACTACGTCATTGCAATGCCATTGATGGAAACTACATGCAAAAAGTACATGGAATAAAATCAAAAGAGTTGGTTCTTTTGTGTGATTTTAGGGCGAAAATATGGAAATAAGGACTGACGATGAAGCAGAAAAAAACAAACAATTATTGCTGCTGTAGAAATTATACCGAAAATTTGGGGATTTTTTTGGCAAAATCATTCAGAGCAATACGAAATTTCAGCTTCCAAAGTTTTCTTTTGGCATTTTTAGCGGGTAGCTGCCGATTCCCTACCCAAGGTTTTAAAAACTGATGGTCCGGATCGGAATTGTCCGGTCCGGATCAGATTTGGAAGTAGACAAATTGAATTTGCCAATATATAGGATTCCACCTGATTCCCTCTGGATTGCTATTTTATTGCAGCGAGTCCGCGATTCGCTACAGTAGATTTGTCGAGTCATATGTTGAGACACAATGGGTTATAGGTTGAAAGATTTCTAATGCTTTTTGGTACTTTGTTATTATGTTTTTTTGCTTATATGTTGGCTTTTATATTGTGAATAATGATCAAATGCGTTGTATTATGGCTATAAAACAATTGTTTGGGAATCAAACATGTCTAAAAAAAAATTTCAATCGATTGAAATAACAGTTTTTTCATGAGTTCTGAAATTTCCACCGTGCTCTCGAGTAAATCTTTAATACCGAATGTTTGTTTGATGAAATTTGGTGTGTTTGAAAGAGAATCGAAGCTTTTATTGGATCTGTATGTCGATTTGTTCGATCCACATAAGATTACAGGATTTTGTTCGAAACAATGTTACTGAAAAAATATTAGATCAATTCAAATTTGAAGATTTCATTAAATTTATAGCTCGTTTTGGATCAAATTGAGTTATGATTTTTATCACAAAGGCTTTATCTCTAAAATAAAATAGGTAAATTTATTTATCATTGAGTAATTTTTTCTTTGATTTTTTTCTTGTTCATAATAGACGAAAAGTTTATGGATCTGAAATTTCCACCATTCTATATTTATATATAATATATGTATATACGACATTATTTATATATTGTAAATATTTATAATAAAATAAAATATTATAAATAATTTTATTTTTCTTTTATCTAGAACTAAACCATACGCAACCTGACAAGTCAAGTCCTCGTCCAATGACTTGGACCCGACATAGGTCTGGGTCCAATTAAGATCCACTCGTGTTGAGTCCAGTTCGTGATCGACCTGGACCCAACCCCACCAATTAACATCTCTAATGAGATACTGGTTTTCGAAAACATCAATCTCCTCTGATAACTTAAGTACTTAACACCTGCGAGATATATCATCATCATCATCCAAGCCATATCCTAATTATTTACTAGTAAGACATGTAAAGAAAATCAAAGATAGGCGTGCTCTCAAGTGAATGCTTAGTTACACAATTTTTTTAATTAAGTATTTATTCAATGATTAAATGAAAGAGAGATACATTAAATTGTGCTCATGGGACAGACATATACCGAACTTTCTAAACTGAAAACCATACTGATGAATATTATTTTGGTTTCCTTACGTCGTTAGCTTTTCCTATCTAGTGAATGCTGTTCTATCGGTCCTAAGTAGAGAATTCTTCCTTTACTTATAATTTTGTTGTTGTTGTATGTTATGTGGTAATTGGGAGGCTTTCACTCTTATATTTCAAACTTGATTCTTTCCCTGAAACTTGTGACCATTGTTCATTTTACTAACACCATCTAACTTCAACGTGCCCATTAATGTTGCTCATATGCGAGCAAATACTGGTTGTTCCTTGTAATGCTTCTGATTGTTCCTATGCTTATTTTAGATTTGATTATTCAGTTGATGCCGATTACGCGAAAAGATTTTACCCAGAAATAAAAAAATACTATCCTAATTTGAAGGATGGATCTCTAGAGCCAGGATATGCAGGAATAAGGCCAAAGCTATGTGGTCCTGGGAAACCTCCTACCGACTTTCTTGTACAGGTAATATTTCTGCACTGCCTTAATTATAATAAATGAGTTTTACCTGATTATCTAAGGTTAGGTCTTTTCTTAAAGTAATCAAATCATGTGGCCCATATAGATAAAAGTATTTTATGGATAGAAGTATTTTGGTCACTCAACTATCAGGACATTACTATTTCCTCAATAGTTAGTTTTGGTCTAAAAGAAAGGGTTGCCAAAAAGTTGGAAGAAAGAGCAATAGGAAATTGTTGAGTTAAAGAAATGTAATTGGTTCGGATTTGAAAGAATGGATCTATATGAGTTTTTCTGTACATGTCTCGGGGGAGCTTGGGTTATATTGTGAGCTTTCAAGTAAACGAAACAAGGTTTCAGTTCATAATGTATGTAATCGAATACTAACCCAATATTAGTACCTCATCTAATGAGCATGACATATTAAAAAAACTAACAAGGAAGAACTAATTTAAGCTAGCTTGCAAAAGTTCATGTGAAAAGTTCTTCTAGAAAATGATATAATACGATAACCTTTCATTTTCTTCATAAAATGGATATTTTTTGAGGTATGCTGTAAATCATGCCCTTTGAGACAATTATCTAGAAAATTGGAGCAATCTTAAAGAATCTGGTTTTGTACAGAATTTCGCAACTATAATTCTAACTATTGAAGAATATATTTTCAATGAAAATCTCATGATTTTGAAAGAAAGACCTATGTGATCTTTTACTGGAGAATAAATTTTATTTTATTTTATTTTTCACCTTTTTCTTTTGCCAAAAGATCACTTACATGTGGTTTTTATTATAATAAGATAAATTTCAAAATAAAATCAACATAACAATAAAACCAAGATCTTAACAATTTGATGTCATTGAAAAAACTATGCACTATGCTTGAGAATAAAAGACAAAATTGCAAGAAACAAAAGGAATAGTGCTGGAGATTATCTCAACCGGGCTTATTACACCCTACATCGAGTCACCACCATCTGATGGCATGGGATCAACGATCTAGCTTCAATCTCGAACCGAGAAAGCAAATTTTGGTCAAGCCACACCAATGGAACATGAATCCATTTGATCACAAACTCAAACCGTAGGTGAATTCTCTTAGCAACTTAGTTTGAGAGAGATGGATTCTCTTTTTGCTAAACTCTAAAACCCTTAGTTATAAATCTATATTTGAGATATATGAGAGAGAATAATTCCATAACCTAAACCCTTATAATCTTTTACAATCTGGGAGAGAGATCAAACATGAGAGAAATAAATCTTCTTAAGAGAGAGAAATAGAAAGATAAGGTATAAAGATTTTTTTAGTAAACACAATCCATTTTTATAGACTTTGAATAAGATTAGGGTTTCTTAGGTTTTTTTGGCTTGCCTCTTCTTGTGAGATTGAACATAGACCGTCGATCAATGGTGACTTGTGGGGTGAGAGATTTGAGCCATCCATTTCATAGATGAGTCATCAATATTATGGAAGGTACATGAATCATTATCTCTCTTTCTTAAACCATTTTCCCATCAATAGAAATTAAATAAATTAAATCTAATCAAAATATTGTGCATACTATTAAATAGCACAAGTCTACTCAATCTTTTCACAAAATCTTTCAAAGATATATTAAGTCAATATTTAGTCAATATCTTCCAACCATATGGCCACATGCTATATCACCAAAAAATAGGAAAGAGAATAAGGGTGGGGCATGCCACCCAAGGGAGACACTTATGGGCCCCATCTTCTAAAAATATGGCGGGTCTATGTGCACAATGGGCCCCCATGATATTTTTATATATTTAAAATTAATAAAAGGATTTTAAAATACTATTTAAATATTTAAACAATTGTAAAATCAATATCTTTAATTTTATAAATCCAAAAATTATAAATAAAATATCCAAGATTTCATAAAAATTCAAATAATAATCTTAAAATAATTTCCATCATAAAACAAACATAATTAAATTAATTTGATGGGAAAAAGGATCCATATGGAATCAACAATCATGGGGCACTCTACCTTCAACTGTGGACTACAGACCACACTTGCTTTATCAAGCTGACCCAGTGTTTCTCATGACTCATAGTCCAAGTAGGGGCTCATTAGCGGGTCACCAAAGTCCGGCCGATGAGCCAAGGGATCGCAATCCCTATCTGTGGATCTCAGGTCTTTCCTTAGGGATAAGTCAAAGCACCAAGACCTTATGCGACCACAGCTCTATGGCGCATAGAAGTATCTCTCGTACATGCAGACGCTTCACCCTAAAAGGTGGATTTATCGATATGCATGCCGTGTGATGGTACATGGATGAGGTTTTGGCCCCTGTCTCTGTAAGCCACCATTACACACAAGGGTCACACAGTCCCTCGGCTTACTCATCTGGGTATGTTCTCCGACCTCATCAAGGGCTAACCCATTAGAACCCTTCTAAGTTTGTTCTTTATGCCCAGGTAATATGGGTTTTTCCCAACCGACTTGCCTAGATCGTCAAACACAGTTCGATATCTGTAAACATCGTTTGTTTAGTATGGTCCACAATGGACCACACTCCCATTGAGTTCATGTTTCACTATATCATTTCATTTTACAAGCACTAATAAGGCTTTTAAATGCCACATGAACCCAACAGATTTACCATATGCTGCTGGTTTATAATGTGCTTTCCCAACAAGTAAATATTCTTGTCTATATGTGTAGCAAAAAAATTATTTTATACTTATTAGTTATTTATACTTATCAGTTATACTTTACGTGTTATTGGACATCCATGCAGGGGGAGGATTTCATGGCATTCCTGGTTTGGTGAATTTGTTTGGGATTGAATCGCCTAAACTAACATCTGGTATGGCGATTGCAGAACATGTCGTTTCAAGGTTTTGTTGATGATTGGCTAGGCCATGAAACTCATTATCTAGTCTACGTTATTAAGCTGCATCTAAGAGGTCAGCACGATGTCGCAATAATAAAAAGAGACCCTACCCCTAAAGAGAACGTGGGGTAGGTGACATTTACGGAGGAGTTTCTAGAGCGCCGCACATGGCAAATGGATGCCCTTCTTATAAGGGGTGGGGATGCGTTGCAAGAATTGTCTCTTTGCAGTTATGTCTAATTTTAAATGGTTGTAACCAATGGTTTAAAAAACGGATCGGTGACCCGGATAGGGTTTCCAAAAAATCGATTCGGATCGACGAATCGGTGATCCGGATCAAGAATCGAGTGAATCGGTCAGAATAAAGTTTAAAAAAAATTCGAAAAAATTATTAAAATTCATTATAAATATTGTTTTTTAGAAATTCAATAAAAAATGAGGGTACTCCATTAAGAATTTTCATGTTTTTGAATGAATATGCGAATATTGATATGTTTTTTCCCTGCATGAACCGCCATTCAGCATTTAATTTACAGTATTTCGCGTTCATCCCTACACTGTTGCTGTTGGGACTCGATATGTGAATAATATGGCTGGGATAGGGTGGCCTCAGAATCATCATCTCTCTCATTTTCTCTTTGAATAATATGAA
>NW_006498404.1:5556504-5605588 GCF_000471905.2 Amborella trichopoda
CAATTCGATCATGTATTACAAAAAAATCGATCAAGCATTACAAAAAAATCTATCATGGATTACAAAAAAAAAAAAAAAAAATAAATAAATAAATAAATAAATAAATTTTAAAAAAAAAATCCGTACGGACTCGCCGATTCCGTACAGTGAATCGGCGAGTCACTGTGCTGAATCGTCTGGTTCTCTCTAAAACCGGATGATTTCCGATTTTTCAACCGATCCGGTCCCTTTTCGCGAATTCCGAGTCGAACCGGGCAAGTCCGGTTCGACTCGGCGTTTTTTAAAACGCTGGTTGTAACTATTGATAAATGCCATTTGTGAAGTATCATAGCTATTATGTATCTGTGCTTTGTGTAGGGTTGTGACTCTTCAAAGTGCCTTTGAAATTTGTAACCCATGGAACTAGTATAGATTGAGTGACGAGTACAATTCATTGCACTGTTTGTCCCTCTTTCTTCTTGCCCTACAGAGAGACTCCTGGTGCTATAATTTCTATGGTGGAGAACTGCCTGAGATATTCTTTTAACATAGTTATTAAAACCGGCCCGGACTGCCCGGTCCAGCCGATCATACCCCCAAAAGGTGCATGTGAGAGATGATTTTTTAACATGGTTATCAAAACCAAACCCTACTACCCGGGCCAAACCCCCAAAAGGCGCCTTAGCTAGTGTGGCCCAAAACAAAAATCGACTTTGGTTAAATATCAGTTGAAACAAATCTTTCACTAGTTTTAACTTAGTTGAAATAGCTGCTTTTGATTAATTGAACTGCCTAAAAAAAAAAATACATAGCATTTTTTTTGTGATATGTTTTATATATTTCAATTAATTTTTTTTCTTTTTAAATACAATTTAATAGACGGTTAAATTAATTTTGATTGAACTAGACTTCTCAATAATTGAATGAATGAAGAGGCACGTAAAATTGGATGGACATCAATTGAGAGGATGGATGTCAATGAATTAGAAGGATAAAGAACGATGTTGCAGTAAAAAGAATGTAATGAAAGGGATGGAAAAAGAAGGATGTGAGGTGAATGAAATGGATGGAGAGAGAACGATATCGGGAACGGATATGTATCATTCAGATCTCTCTCTCATGCTTGTTGAAATGGTAAGCATTATAGTGGATGATTATTTCATGTTAAAATTAGATTGAGTATCACTCTATCGAGTAATACTCAATCTAAGATTAATTTTAGGACCAGGGGAGTAACCTCTTCAACTCATAGACTGACCTCAATAACATAAATCAAAAGATTTTTGCACTCCAACATGTGTATACTATCCATTTACTCACTCAGGCACATGTTACCCGTTCCTTTTTTATCCCAAGCTTGGAGGAGAGAATCTTTATAACCCATGAACAAATATGTACTGGAAAAAATAATAACGCCCGAGGATTGAACAGAGATTAAGTGTCACAAAACTTAGAATTAATATTGTTTTCTTTTGGTAATAATAATCTTAGAATTCATATTGTTTTCTTTTGATAATAATCATCTAATAGAGCCTATGTAGCTCCCAAAATCTAACTAAAATACTCTTTCTAAATAGGTGTTTTGCACGAGTAGACGTGCAATAAATATGCTTCCACAGGAGCATAGTACACAATCTCAGAAAAGAAATTTCTGATGGACTTGAAAAAGATAATGCCTCAAGATTGAGCATAGATTGTCCGTTGGAGAATGAAATATTTAGAAAACCCTAACTTCAATCCTTTTGTTTTAAAAATAAAATAAAATCTAATGATTCTTAGGAGGCTTCTGAAATTCCTGAATGACAAAATCCTTCCGAGTAGGTCTACAAAGGAGGGAGCATTTGTACAGTATATGCTCCAACAAAAGCATAGTATACACGCTTTTGTTTATGTTTCATTTAAAGTGCCGAAGTCTCTCCCTTTCTCTGTGTCTCACTCTCACACAATAAAAGCTTTGCATCTGACCTCAAAAATTCACCCTAAGCCCAAATTCAAAAGCTAGAACATGCAACATAAGCTCCTCCATAATAAAAACATGTCTTAAATATCTTCAAAGCAGAAAGCTGTGGGTGGTTTAGACTTTAGACATGCATGGTGCATCCATCCATCCCCATGAGAAGCAAGCAACAGAATACACCAAAGAGTTGAATCTCCTTCAGATTGGGCTCTCTATCCATGCATTAACTTATGACAAATAGTAATAAATACATGACTAACAAAGCCTGGCTTGGATGGACCACCCAGATCGAACAAAATTGTGCTAAGTATATTGAGGTAATCAGGGGCAACAGAGCTAATCTAATTTACCAAACTTATCAGAAGAGACAGAGACAGAGGAAGGGGGGGGGGGGGGGGGTGTTGTGAAAATAAATGCATCAAAATTTATTCTACCTATAATTCTCATTAAATTACACAGAATTCAGCATTAATCAGGGCCAGTAGCAGCCATGTCGACGTCCATCTTAGATGAACAACAATCACTCTCTGCAGCTCTAGGCAAGGCATACCATTTTGGATCAGTAAGCCCAATACACTTGTGTGAACTGTTTAAATTATGTGATCTTCATGCCTCAGCAAGCCGGAGAAATAAAGGCCATTAGCTTCCTCCATTGGGGCCAAAATAAAACAAAAGAATCTCTCTCTGTCTAGCGTTGAGTCAGAATCCCATTTTGACACACACACACACACACACACAGCGTTGAAACTCACTATCAGAACATTAGACCACACTCGTTGACTTATAGGCTAATTGAGACATAGTGTGACAATCTTTATGTCCCTCATGGAAAGAGAGAGACAACATGCATACCTTTCACCGCTTGTGTTCCCGTTCCCATTTGTACACTGGTCTGTCAGTAGGGGAAATGAGCTCATGATCCTTTAGTCTGTGCTTCAAAACAAAATATGATGCTATGACATCCTTGTTCAGGTGAGCAATTAAAAAAAACCAAAGATCCCCTCATATTTATTGATATTTGACAAGACTCTAAAGGCAAATAAAGTACCTTCAGTTCCTTCTGGTAAGGCATCTCCATGTACATTTTCTCTAAATCATATGCCCTCTTCTTCCTCGCCTCTAAGCTCTTTATAAGATGCTGCTGTTTTTCTGCTTGTGGAAGATGAACCAGTTATCCAAAGCACATCTACCAACATTTATAGGAAATGATTTTTAAAAATTGAAGTACCAATAACTAGGCAGATCAAAAAGGAAATTGCAAATGTCACCAAATCTTTAAAAGAGTCGCATAGACACTGTAAAACTAATAATACATCAAATCCATGAATAAGCCGTTCCGGAAGAACAGATCATTTGTTTCATCTGCTTTCAGATTTTGGATATGGCCCATGAAATTTCACATCAAACTGGCAAAACTGTGAGATTTATTAGTACACTATCAAATAAAACCCAGAAATCGGTGACTCTAACGAACTCCTTTAATTATAAAATCAAGAGTTTCATGATCCTTAATGGTGGCAATAAATGTTTTCTCACAAAGAGTTTCATGATCCTTAATGGTGGCAATAAATGTTTTCTCGCAATTATGTTTAATGCTGATAAAAGTTCACAAAGACGAAGAGCTCCCAGAACCAAAGCAATTTAGAGACCGATCCAGGCGTGACATATCCACAGATGCTTTGGCTTCTCATGTATATGTTGAACTGTAAGATCCAGGAACTCAAGTACAGTTGGTAACGAAAGTGTTACTTAAAACTCTTCAACACATCTGACTATTTTACAAGTCAATCCAACTAGTTTATGTCATTGCTAATATGCATCTATATAGCTTAGCTCATCCTTCCATCTATCTGGTGATTTTCTCTTGATGTATTGTGTTACCAGCATTAATGTAAGTAGCTTTTTTTTTCTGAATTTTGTTGACATTATGCTATGTAGTTAATTAACTGATCTAAAAAGAAACTAAGGCACAGTTATTCCATCACTGAGCCTAGCACTTATTTTTAGATTGACTAACGCACACATCACAGTGAACAACCTCACTTGGCTTGCTATCTTCTGTTGCCTTTTCCATTACTTCTTCTATGTCACTCAAGCACTATAGTCATTCTTGCTGTTGTCCTTTGAAATTATGACTAGTCCTGGACAACAGCCAAACAGTAATCATGCAGATCTGGATACCTTTTTTAAGGTTTTCGAGGCAAGAGTAATAATACTCTCATTCTCTAGATAAACAAAACCAGGGCCCATCTAAAATGTTGTAAAGGATACATTCTAAAGGCTACATACTCATGAAGAATACATCTAAATGATTGTTATATACCACACAAGTATACATCTAACTATATATAAAAAAATCTTTTAATTTTATTGGTGATAGCTTAGTTTAAAGAAAACAAGAAGTGTAAGAGGCAATATTTTCTTCCAATTAATCAAATCATGATTCTGATCTTAGATTAGCAATATATGAATACATGTTCATTTTATAGGTCGCATGTTCCACAGAAACAAATTTAACAATCAATTGCTAGTAAATCAATATGGTAAAAACCCCATGTACCAAATTTGATAATAAAAAACCAAATAGATCATTATTTGAGTTTATCGTATTTGAAGCTACCAGTACACTACATTATGTTCTAAGATGCACAGATTGAAATACAAGTATCCTATCTGACTCAATGATGCATATATTATAAGGTTATATATTACACATTGATTCACTTATATGCCATATCATGGACATAATGTACATCTTATTTACAGTTGACAGCATAAAAAAAATGTACATCATCTTATTCCTACGACACTTCTAACATTCATATTGTCTTATATTTACAAGTATCTTACGAGTATCCAGTAATTATTTGGTGCCATATCATGTTGACATTGAAATGATAGGTATACACAGGTATCTGAGTATCATAGATGTGTTTCATACTACTTTATACGTTTTGCGAGTTCACAGACACTCCTTGGTCACTCTTCTGCAACAACCGTTCTTGTAATTCTTTAGCTTCATCCCTACAAATAAAAACATAGCAATATACTGTAAGAAAAGTTAAGGATCAGGATACCAGCAAAGAGTAATTAGCTATGCAAATACACAGTTCATCATCACGAATTCAGACAATGGAATGTGAGCAATGGTTGGAAAAACAGTGCATGAGAAGGACAATTTTTTATACAACAATATTCAAGTAATGGAATATAATGCAATGTCCACATAGAAAAAGGGAAACTCATCAAATTACCCTTAAAAGATGCATTATTTAACTTTTAAAATATTATTTTGTCCTAAATTTTTAAAATCCCTCAAAGGGCAATGCCATAATAGGGCAATGCCATAATGGGTCAATGATGGGTTAGAAAACATTGGAGGGGTTGTTTCCAGTATTAGCCCTGCATCAATACGAAAGTACTTCTAGGAAAACCGCCTATATGAGATTGATATCACTTTTGTATACCAATGATGTTTCCAACTACCAAATATCTCACCCTAAACAATTTCAAGATATTGGTGTTTTTGAACAATTTTTCACTAAGTCAACCCCATGAGATATTGGTGTTTTTCAACACAAATATCTCACAAAGTTTTTTTCTTTTTGATGTTGTTAACATTGTATTCAAGGAAGAGAGAAAAAAAAAGATACAAAACAGCCAGGGGTCACCGCAAACTTTGTGTGTGTTCTCACAAAGTTACCCTTGAGACATTGGCATGTACAAATACCAAAATCTCACAGGGCGTTCACAGTGAATGTTGGTTCAAAATACCAATATTTCATATAGGTAGTTTTCCTTAAGACCACTTTGGTGCCTCACCGTCTAATGAATTTCCCTAAAAAATAATGATCGAAGGATGGCTATTTTCCAAGTATCCTAGAAAAAGATACTTTCAGTCCCTTGGTGCTGAAGTAGTAAAAGTAAACAAATGACAAATTACATATTCTCACAAGTATTTGTCGATGAACATGAGTATTATGAAATCCCTTCCAATATTCATGCTCACTTAAAACTAAAATAGATTTACGAATTCTTGGTATCCATCACAAACTTCAAACCTTTACTATTGTCTAGTTTAGGTAATCCACGGGCCATCCATGGATGATTCATAAGGAAAAGCAGAAATTTTTCAAAAAATAGTTGAAATTAAGAAGGCAAGAGCTTGTGGAGGGGTGGGGGGGTGGGAATGCAAGACTTTTTTGGGACCCGCATTTAAAAGAATTTGTACCCCTTTCTACCAATCATTGCTCATCCAGGCTCCTCAAACGGTAACTTGCCCCTAGCAAGCCTAAGACCATACTCTCCTCTCCTAACAAACTTGCTTTTATGCCCTAACTTAAACGCCAACACTTGATGCAACTATCAACCAACCTTTTCACAGTTACATAACCAAAAGAACACATCAAAAAAATAAAAAAATCCCATGTTACAAGGACAAGGACACACTGAAATATGTGTAATATGTTTCTTTTGTTGCAAAAAGAATTGTAATCTCACCTTGTATCAAATCCAGCCAAGTAATATGGAGCCTCCGCACACTTGGTCACCAGCAGCGTTCAAAACTGACAAAGTCATCTTGGGACTCATCTAAGCAGACTTGGCTCAATCAGTCTTACAAGAATCGGCCCGGTGTCATCATCCACTCTTAATCTTTAAAGAGACTTCGTCAATTTGACTCGATGAGACTGGAATAGAGATCTGGTTAAGTCCCAAGAGGAGTCTTGAGTTAAAAACATTGGTTAGTACAAACACCCAAGGAACACTCATGAGAGCAACAGAAGTCGAATGATACAATGTTCCATCAAGAATTGTGTCTAAACTACTTTGGGATCATTTGTTTTGGGAGCTTAGATTACTACCAGGTGCAAGGTTCCTGCAACTGAAAAATCACAGCTTGAAACACATTCAACCTAAGGCACTCGCCCATGCCACCCAATATCACCACCTTCAAGAGCTTTGATCTCAAAAATCTAAACAATTCTATCCATCCTCAAATATGTATCATTGTAAAGTAGCATTATCCTTAACAGTCATTTTGCAACCATGCCCTTCCTTCCCCACAAATATCCACGCAACCTCCTCCAATACTGGCCCTAGCAACCATCATGGCAGCGATACAGTTTGATTCGCAATCTGAGGGTCTGAAGTACACAAGATATAATCTGACTCAACATGACACTCACTTCAGCTGAAATTCCTCCATCATTATAGACATCCTAACAGCCATTGTAAATACTGCCTACAACAAACTGCAACCAAATGCACTTCGACATATGAAAAATCTAGTATTCCACCGCTCTCGTCAGACTGAATTCATCATAATCTTCCAAAGATATAACAATTGCCATCTTCATATATGCGACCAGAGCCAGACAAGTTTTAATGCACCTATACTAATCCGTTGCAAGCAGAACAAAAAGGCACTCTTCCAAGCATAACATCTCCATATCATCCACATCAAACCACTCCTTTCTTAAAATTTGCAACTCCTGTTTTTATTGCATATATTACATTCAACAACCCGTAATGCGTCAACAAACGTAAAATTCTTGGAGACAAGATTCGAATGACCTATTTTTTAAAACTTCCAAACAAAAGCATAACCCAGATTTCTAGAAAAGAAAGTAGACCATTAGATCTTACACATGCTTTCCTGTTCGTAGAATCAATAATAGATGCCAAGAATGTGAGAAGCCCAACATAAAACAACCGTGCAACTTTTTAATTTGACAATCCCATCCTTCTTCTACCAACCCATTCTCCCTCTTCAAGAAAATACTCCTTGTTCTCCATTATCGTTCATCAAATAACCTCAACCACTTTCCCCTATAAATGTTTCAAGTATCGCCTCTCTAACTTTCCATCTATCCTCTCTCCTTCCTTCACTTTCAGTGCCCTACATTTGTCAGCGTATTTATCATCATGAGTTGCATTCTACACCAATTGCAGCTAGATTTTCCTTCATTCTTGACCTCCAAAGAAAACCAGTTCGAGACTTTGACCCCTTGCTTTCAGCTCCACCTTGATCCACGAACCCCAACAACTTCCTATTCATACTAAACCGATTAAATCATCACCCATCTAAGAATTATTTCTTGAAGATTCCTACAAGATGCAAATTTTTGCAAACAATCCATTTGTAAGCTGTAGAATTCGAAGCAGACTCTCAAGCTTATCAACTGCCCTCTCCCAATATTTTACCTGCCATTTGCTTCACCTCTCATGCGTATTGTTGAGATCAAGGGTAGCAAATGGATACTCCATTAATATCCAATTACAACTCCACCCAAATTTTACACTGCAATGGTTAATACAAAATGAATTAAAAACTATTATTTGAAATGTAAGATATATGAACAGCTGTGCACCTTTAGTTAATCTATATAGTTAGATGAACTTTAAAGGAATATTGGACCTCAAAATGACAACATCATCATCATCATCAACAACAACGTAGCCTTTTCCTAACTATTCGGGCTTGGCTACACAAATCCTGGTCTACCATTCTGCTCTATCAAGGGTTATACCCTCAGTGAGGCCATAAGTCCCCATATCTTTTCTCACTATTTTCAACCATGTCCTTTTGGGCCTACCCCTTACCCTTTTTGAGCCTTCCTCTTTAACCAACTCCTACCTCCTAACATGTGTTGTACTGGATCTGCGTTGTAGATGGTCAGTCCAACTAAGTCTACTTTCACTCATCTCATCGCCTATTGGAGGTATTCATTTCGAATTCTATCCCTTCTTTGTCTTGAATCAAAACTATGTCGTTCGTGTACAATATACACCACGGTACCTCATTTTTTAGGTGCCTAGTTAAGTCGTTCATAACTAAGACAAAGAGATATGGGCTCAATGCTGAGGCCTAATGTAAACTTATTATCACTGAAAAGGAGGTGGGTTGTGTTAGGTAGGAACTCAACATTGACCTATTGTCTAAGAAGGGTGAGGACCTCAAACTTTCCCTTAACCCGTCCCAAGCCAAGGTCAAGGAGGTGGTTTCTGTTAGACAATCAATATAAAACTTTGCCAAAACTTTCCATGAATCTTGAATCTACGTTATCTGCTTCGCAACAACATACAAATGACAAAAAGACGGGTTTAAGTGGTAAACAAGGAGCATATCATATATGAGGTTGCCTAAACACCCTATAAATAATTAACTGTTAAGCTAAGCCATGAATTTAAGAAATAGCAAGCTCGACTCCATCATTAGAACCATTACTCTATCATTAGCTCCTCAAACTAATTGAATATGTGATTAGGACTATAAATATAATCACTTGCATGGTTTTCTTCCTCTTCACTTAAGGTTTTAAAAACGCCGATCTGGATTGGAATCACCCAATCAGATTGGGAATCGGGAATCAATGGAACCAGTCCAGCTACCACCATATATTGAGAATCGATCAGTTTTGTCAGTGAGCCGGGCCAAATCACCCGCTTTCTATATAAAATTCATTTATTGTATTTTAAATTTTTTATTTTTAGATTTGTTTTATTTACCTCTCCAGCCCCACCGCCACCAGTGCATGGAGTGCCATAAGTATGCATGTCATTTTCTTAGGTGTGACTCCCTTTTAAAGGGCTTTGAATCCCTTGTCTTCATCATATCCTCAACGTAGGATTAAAAACAACAACCCTTTTCCATCTCTCTTGCTCGATCAAAATAAAGCCTTCTTCAATCAGAACCCCACTCCCTTATCCAGAGAAAAGCTCTAAAATGAAAACCCATTATATCATCATCATCATTTTAGCCTTTTCTCAATTAATTGGGGTGGGCTACATGAATCTTGGTTCTCCATTCTGTTCTATTAAAGGTCATATCCTCAGTAAGGCCATAAATCCCCATTTCTTTTCGAACTACTTCCATCCAAGTCCTTTCGAGCCGACCCATTGTCCTTTTTAGTCCTTCCACTTGAAGTAACTCCAATAGGTGTTGTAAACTTGGTCGAAACCACACATGGCCAGCCACTTTAAGTCTACTCTCTCTCATTTTATCGCCTATTGGTGCCACTCCTAAATTCTCTCGAATAGATTTATTTTAAATTCTATCCCTTCTTGTCTTGCCACTCATCCAACTCAACATCCTCATCTCTGTTACACTCATCCTATGGGTATATTGTTTTTTGTCCGCCCAACATTCCGCCACATAGAACAAAGTTGGTCTCGCATCTGTCCTATAGAACTTCCCCTTTTGCCTCATTGGTATGTGGCGAACACATAAAATTTTAGTTGCACATCTCCACTTCACCCACCTAGCTCTAATTATGTGTATGCCATCTTCCTCGATCTCTCTATTTTCCTAGAATATCAAACCATGATATCAAAAGTGCAGTCTTCTTTATACTTCCTGAACGTCAATCTTAAGTACTTTTTGTCTTTACTCTTATTATTACTAAACTTGCACTCCATATACTTTGTCTTAGCCCGACTAATTTTAAAACCTTTGGATTTTAGAGCATCCCTTCAAAGTTCTAACTTTGTGTTGACATCGTTTCGGGTCTCATCAATCAAAACTATGCCATCTACGAACAACATGCAACACAGTACCACATCTTGTAGGTGCCTAGTTAAGTCATCCATAATTAAGATAAAGAGGTACGGGCTCAATGCCGACCCTTGATGTAGACCTATTGTCTCTAAAAACTCACTCGTTTCTCCATTGATCGTTTCTCCACTAGTTGTTCGTACACTAATTAGCGCTCCATCATACATATCTCTCACTAAGTCAACACTCGTCAAATCAAATCTCAAGGTACTCTGTCATAAGCTTTCTCTAGATCAATAAAGACCATGTGGATGTAAAGGTCTTTTCCCTTCGCCCTAAACTTCTCAATTAGTTTCCTAAGTAGGGAAATAGCTTCAGTTGTTGACCTTTTGGGCATAAAACTAAATTGGTTTTCAGACACTTATTTCATGCCTTAGTCGTTGCTCAATAATTCTCTCCCAGAGCTTCATAGTATAGCTCATAAGCATGATCCCTCAATAGTTTACACAATTTTGTATTTCTCCTTTATTCTTGTAAATAGGTACCACAATACTTTTGCTCCATTCATCTGGCATTTTCTTTGTTCTCAACACCTTGTTGAACAGCTTCGCCAGCCCGTCAATGTCAATTTCCCTCATGCACTTCCAAATCTCTATCAAGATACCATCTGGTCCCAAAGTCTTTCCTATCTTCATCATTTTCAAAGCTTCTTTCACTTCCGACATCCTAATCCTATGAATGTATTTATGACCTCCGCCGTCACTTGTACCAGCAGTCCCTTCTACCACTATTTTTTTTTTTTTTTTGATAACTGTCAACATTTGTATTGATAAAGAGAGATAGATACAAAAGAAGAAAAGGCAATACAGGAGTGCCTAAAACCTAGAACTCCTGGTAAAAAATGGGTCAACAGACCATAATCAAAATGGGGTTATAAGAATTCCCCTTACAAAGTAAAGTGTAAGTGTACAAATAAGATACATAGGGGGCGAGAAAGAGAAGCAAAAACAAGAAAGGCACAATCCCTTTGAGCTAAGCATAAAGCCCATAACAAAACTAATCTTCAGCGGGCCCTGGCTCCATCCTTAGCTAGTAAATCGGCGAACCCGTTCGACGTCCTTGAGATAAGCGTCCATAAGATTTGCTTATCCCTGCAGAGGTATTTGATTTCATCAAAAATGGGTAAGAGGTACCAAGGGTAAGGAGTTGTCTTCGAAGCCCAAGAAATAATGTTCTTAGCATCATGCTCCACAAAGAGAGACTGTCCCCAAGACTGACCGAAGCTTTGAATGCCTCTAAGGAGAGCCATAGATTCAGCGAACTGCGAATCATGGACCCCAATGTATTCAGAGAAGGAGAAGAGGACGTTTTGAAGATGGTCTCTAAAGATCCCTCCTATCCCCGCATGACCAGGGTTGCCTAAAGAGCAGCCGTCAAAATTGAGTTTGATAGTTCCTTGGGGAGGAGCCGTCCAAACAGGATTAACTTTGTTTTTCTTTGGGTTATGGAATAAAATCTGCTCCCAATTCCGGCTGAAGGAGTCCTTAGAAATGCCTTTGAACCAGGGGTGGTTAGCCGCCCAGAATGTTACCAAGGAGGTAACTTTCAAGAATAACAGAGGAGCAGGGATGGACTCCCCCCGAAAAATACGGCCGTTTCTTTCATTCCAAATGGTCCAAATTGTTGCTGCCACAGTAGCTTTCCAAAGGATTCTACTTGTTTTCGACCAGTGCGCAGCCAAATTTAACGCGAAAAGATCTTTTATCATTGGGGGTAAGACCCAAAGCACCCGAAACTGTTGAAGGCGTAGACTCCAAATCTCATGGGCCACTTTACAGTGTAGGAAGAGGTGGTTATTGGATTCCTCTTGGTTCAAACACATGACACACCTATTGGGAATAGGGATACCTTACCTTTGAAGTTGATCCACTGTGAGCACCTTGTTTGATCCTGCAATCTAGTTAAAGGTTTGCACCTTTGGGGGAGCAATGGTCTTCCAGACTATTGCGAGGGTCGAAGTAGGATTGAAGGGGAGAGTGGGGGTTGGATGAGACTTTTGTAGAAGGAAGTAACATTGAAATCCTCAGAAGGGGCAAGGGACCACACCAACTTGTCCCTCCCTAGCATCGGGATGAAGGTGTTGAAGAGCAATGACGAGAGAGAGAGAAATTGAAGAGATTCGTCCTCGGAAAGGTTCCTTCTAAAAGAAGGGTTCCAACGTCTCCTACCACCTTCAAGTCTGAACTCGTCCTCAATTGTTGCTTCTCTATTCCTCACAACAAAGAAAGGGATGGGAATAATTTAAGGGGGCATCACCTAACCATAAATCCATCCAAAACCTCACTCTAGTTCCCTCTTTAGGGCAGAATCTTATGTGTTTCCTGAAAGAAGAAAGGGAAGACCTCCACACCCCTGAAGCGTTGGACCAATATCTGTTCTCTAGGATCCATCAAGGGGTCGGGACATGGTACTTATTCCGAAGAACTTGCGCCCATAGAGAATCAGATTGGGTGGCCAAACGCCACCACCATTTCCCTAAGAGGGCTACGTTGTGTTTTCTCAAGCTTCTGATTCCCAGCCCCCCTTGATTTTTGGGTAAAAGAATCTTATCCAGGAAATGAGATGGAACTTCCCCCTTTCGTTGACCTTGTCATCCTTCACCAAGACCCTTTGATCCTCACTATCAATGCATTTAATATGGTTCAGATCACTACACTTTTTCTCTTTTATTTTTGCTAATTTGAAGATATTTTTTTCACCTTCTCTTGTTCCCAATTATTGTATAGATTATCATATGCCTTAAGTTTAGCATTTTTCACCTTTTCTTATTTTTCTCACCGTCTCTTATTTTTACTTACTATTTGTTTAGCATTTTTATATTTTTCTAAATATTGATCGTTTCTATTACACTACCAAGTTTTATAACATGATCGTTTCTCACTAATGGCTTTCTGAACCTCATCATTCAACCACCAAGTTTTCTTCTCCTAAAACTTCTTTTGCCACTTTTTTAATGCATTCAGCTATCTCATTGCGTATCACATTGACATCATGTTCAGAGTTCCATTTTTCTTTTTCAACTAATTTACCCCTAAATAAGTCTATTTTCTCATTTTTTAAATTCCACCACCTAGTTCTTGGACGCCCATTACTTTCACCCCTTCTCCTCCATGTTTGCATACAGACGTCCATGACCACGAGCCTATGTTGGGTAGCCAAACTCTCTCCTGGGATAACCTTGCAACCTTTATATGATGGTCGATCTACCTTCTTAACTAGGAAGAGGTCTATCTGGCTTTTATGTGTTCACTTTTATAGGCTATTAAATGTTCATCTCACCTTTTCAAGTAAGTGTTTGCTATTGCTAGGTCATAGGCCATAACAAAATCTAGAATAGTCTCACCCATCTCATTTCTTTCCCCAAACCCATATCCACCATGTACCCCTTCATATCCTCTACCATCCTTTCCTACATGACCATTTAGATCCCCACCTAAAAAGGTCCTCTCTCCATTTGGTATGTCTTCGACTATTCCATTTATGTCTTCCCAAAATTGTCTCTTAATTCTATCATCTAATCCTACTTATGGTGCATAAGCACTAATTACATTAATTCTCTTCTCCTAATACAAGTTTAATTCATAAGAGCCTATCACCTATTATTTTGATATTAACTACTTTATTTTTTAAATATTTATCTACTATTATGTTTACGTCATTTCTATTACTATCCATGAAAACCCATTAACATATACACTACTAATTTTTCTTGAATTATTTGTTCCCACCCCAATAGTTATACAACATTATTATTTTGAAGTATTTGCAACACGTATAAATGACATTATAACAACTTTTTTTTTTTTAACTCTTCTTGTTTGTAGAGTAGCAAACATATAACAAAAATAAATAATAGATCATTTGAACTCATTCGATTGTTTTGTTTGTTGCGATCAATGAAAAGAAAAATATATTTGCAATTCTAGACTTTTTGATAAGCCAGGATTAACTTCCTTAACATAGTACATTACCTTACCCTGAGGGGAAGTTGAATCCCTGTTGCCTCCTTGAAAGGGAGATATCATGACTCCTAAACCACTAGACAATGGGGGCATACCACCCATTGCCATGGTATTATTATTATAATATGAATAGTTTTTTGGAATTGTCAATATAATGTTCTAACAAGATCCCAACAATCTTTTACATGTTCGTCTCTATTGTTCATTCACGAACCATCACTATAATATGACGAAATGGATTCCCTCTGGTGCACGTTTTTTTTACAAGAACAGGAAAAAGTAAAACCTCATTCCAATTTTTACTCATATTATTTATATTATATAATTTTCTATATATTTGAATTTTATTTCAGTTTCTTTTTTTAGTTAAGGTAAGACTTCGTTTTGTAAGGCTTGATCTGTCAAATTGAAACTACATGGCTTTTTCTTTCATTTTTTTTCTTTCTTTCCTTAGATAAGTGGGTCTTTTTATGGGGTATCAATGTCCCCTAGCATGAGGTTTTCAAGATCTTTGGTCTCCACCCAAACACGATTAAAAAAATTGGATCACTTCTTCTGGATTCATTAAGAATTTAAATAGGAGAGGTGAGGACTCCCACCCAAGAAAACTTTTGTATAAGCTCCCCCAACACACTGAGATCTTTCTCTCTCCAATCGAAACGCAGTGAGCTTTTTCTCTCTCTAGCCAAATTTTACCGAAAGTGTCACTCAAACACTCAAATATTATAGGTAAGTGACTTCATTATCTTGAGAAATAATCCGTTCTTTCTAAAAATTAAATGAAGTAATTACTTCTGCTTATTATCATGAATTTTAGGAGCGATAAATTTTATGCGCAAGCGACCTCATTATTTTGAAAAATAATCTTTTTAATAAAATTGTGATATTTTATCCATGTTAGAAATTTTAAATGCTGTAAATTCTTAGAAATAAATTTATTTATTTTCTTGTCTATAGTTAGAAAATTTTAGATACTGTAAAATTATTAAAAATAATGTGATATTTCTGCTTTTAGTAAAATTGTGAGATTTCTTTCTACTGTTTTTTAATATTAAGACATTGTAAATTTCATATGCAAATGACTGCCTTATTATTTGAAAACTGATATTTTTGCAATTGATTATAGCATTGTCTGTACAATATTTATTTGCGAATTGACATCCCATAAATTGTGATAATTTCGTATTCTTGAATTTCTATAAGAGTTTTTCTATACATATTAGATTGGCAATTATGCTAGAATGTCTTTACGAACTGCTACCTTTCTAAATTTGAGGCCAAAATATTTGACTGGTTATTTTTGAATTATTATTGAACGTGATTGTTATTCATGGTTTCAGTGAAATTCATATTAATAATTTTAGTGATATGTTGAGTACATGATATTGCTGCTTTCGAATGTTTAAAGAGATTTAGAAATATTTTAAGTATATAAGTGGACCTATCTGGTATGCCGGTAGGGATTAAGTGGACTCATCCGGTACGCCGGTGAGGTATAAGTGGACCTACAGGGATTAAGTGGACCTATCTGGGACGCCGATAGGGATTAAGTGGACCTATCAGGACGCTGATGGGGTATATAAGTGACCTACTTGGGACGTCGGTAGGGTAATTTGTGAAATCCTTTGAATTATACACTGCCCTTAAAATGTTATATGCATTTCAATTATTCGGATTATACTATATTATGCATTTTTTAAAGTGAAACCGTTAATGCATTTCTGTTAATAGATCTCCTTTTTGAAAATATTGATATCTTTCAACCATGATTATTTTTAGGATTATGATGATCACTTACTGAGTAGCCAAACTCATCAAATTATGGTAAACATTGTTTTTCAGGATAACTACAGTTTCATTTTGAGTGCTCGTCAGGATCAACTCTGGAAGATATTGTAGTTGTGCTTAAATTTTATTTGTTACTTTGTAAGAATTCACCATTGTAAATTTGTCCTAAAAAGAGATGTATATATGTTTTGACTGTCACATCTCAGAAACATCAGTATTGTAAATTCTTAAGGCATGACAACTATGGTATCAAAGCAATAGGTTTAATATTCTTAGGAAATTTAAAAAGAACATACTTAAAATCACATTTGTTGCGCGTACAGACCAGGACGAAGTCAAGATCCAGAATAGCTGAAACTAATATGGAAGGAATTCACAAAGCCTTGGAAAATATGGCTGCTCCAATGCAACATCAGATGGAAAACAACAATCCACCCAGGCAGTCAGTTACGGGAAATGGTGGGAGTAACATCGAACAATTTAAGAAATTGAATCCACCTTCTTTTAAAGGTACTGCAAACCCAATGGAAGCCGAGGGATGGATTATGCAATTGGAGAAAATATTCGAGGTAATGGAATGTCCTGATGATAGGAAGGTGGCCTTGGCAGTTTTTATGTTAGAAGGTGAAGCACAACATTGGTAGCGAATGGCAAAAGGAGTATTGGTCCATAAACCCTTGACTTGAGAAGTATTTCTAGAGGCATTTAATGAAAAGTATTTCCCATATTTTATTCGAGACCAAAAAGAAATGGAATTTTTTGAATTAATCCAAAGAAACCGGACAGTAACACAGTACGAGGCCAAGTTTACTGAATTGGCTAGGTTTGCACCACGTATGATTAACAATGAGGCAAGAAAGGTGAAAAAATTTGAAAGGAATCTCAGACCAGCTATAAGAAGCAGAATATCAGTCTTAAAATTGAGAATTTATGCAGAAATAGTGAATCGAGCCCAAATTGTCGGAAAAGATTTCGAAGATTACCAAAAGATGAAAAATCAGAAAAGTCAGGTTAAACCCACACCATCGACTCGACAACAGTTTGAAAGGGCAAACAAGAAGCCAAAGCCCTTGCCACTTCAAAGCTCAATAGAATCATGTAAAAAATGTGGGAAAAAATATGGATCGAGCCCTTGTTATTGAAATACTAAAGCCTGTTTTAAATGTGAAAAATTGGGGCACTAGATTAGAGCATGTCCTAGCTTACAGATGCAACAGCTTCCAAAGCAGGGAGAGATAGCTCAAAAGCCTCAGATAAAGGGAAGAGTATTTGCGATCACCCAGCAAAACGCTCAAGCCTCAAAATCAGTGATCTAAGGTATTTTTATTATCTTCCAAAAAGTAGCTCATGTTTTTATTGATCCTGGATCTACTCATTCATTTGTATCACCACACTTTGCATGCCACTTAAAGATAGAACCAAAACAATTAGAATATATTATTCGGGTCCAGGTTTTGGACCTGGACCCAGACCCGACCCGTCAAATTCAAAAGTTGGACCCATACCCAAATCTATCCCGTCGGGTTAGTATCACTATGAGTTTCTGTTATTCCTTTTTTTTGCCTTTCTTTTTCTATCATATACGTATATCATTGGCAACAAGGTCACAATCATCTCCCATTAGATTTCAAGCTCTTTGATTTGTTGTTTAATAGCTAAAGATGACTATGAATTCTTATTGTATATGATTCTTAATACACCGTATCAATAGAAACAACAAGCATAAAATTGACCCATGTATTTGTCATCCATGTGTCCGAGTCATCCATTTATTTGTCTAAGAGAATGAACCCTATCAATAGAAACAACAAGCATAAAATTGACCCATGTATAAAGATGTGATAATAGGAATTTTAGGATTTCTATTTGTGAAATTTTATCTACAAAGAGTCATAAACACATATATCAGGTTACAAACTTCAAAGAAAACTATGGACAATTGGCCATCTAAAGGATACGTAGCTCTCTACGAGAAACCTGGAACTCAAGAAGAACATCATTCCCAGCTTTCCAGTCAATGATGGACCCAATGCAAGTATAAAAAGCAGAAAAGATTTCAATGCCAAAAAGTTCTAAATGGTCAAAAACCATCTCTTTCAAAAAAACAGAACGTCTTCAAGATGTAAGTCATTATACCTTATTCCCAAACGATTAAAAATTAAAAAACAATTCAAATTCCAGTGGAACAAATGAGGTTGATATACCTCGAATTGCCTGATTGTGAAAATTTTCCAAAACTATGCCCAATTGACCTTTTAAATACGAAATCAAATTTCTGACAAAAATTCTCCAGGTCGACCAGGAGAGTTGTCATTCTCAAACAAGGAAACATCGTATTGGTAAAGCAAATAACATATGGAACATTTGAGACACCATCAGAAACTTCACAGACGCAATCCAACCAATTTAAATGACCTTCATTGACCTCCATACCACATTTATACATGATTGAGGATTACTAGTAGAGAAAATTATATATATATATAGGAAAAACCTAAAAAACGGCTATATGCTAAATATGCCCACAAAATTTATCGAGATTGAGAAAGAAACTGTTAATTGAAAAATATGCCCACAAATTTATCGAGATAGAGAGAGAAATTGTTAAATGAAAAATACGCCCACAAATTTATCGAGATAGAGAGAGAAGCAGAAAATAGAGAGAGATAGGGCAAATAATAAACATACTCACAAATTTTTCGAGATAAAGAGCGATTAAGAAACTGATAAACTGAAAATATGCCCAAAAAATTAGCAAGATATGGAGAGGAGAAGAAACTGAAAAATCAGCCCCAGAGACAGCGTACCTGTAGAGAGTGAGGAAGGAGATCCAGAGAAAGATGGTCCGAGTCCAGAGCGCACGAGAGTGTAGTGCGAGTTGCATGAGGAAGAGGGCGCCTGGTTTGCACAGCTCTGCTTTGAAATTAGCTTTTCTAGCAACTTCCCACACAAAATTATGTTTCCCAGCAAAATACCTTTATACAAAAAAAAATTATGTTTCCTAGCCAATGCCCCTCATACAAAGGGAGAAAAAATCCAATGCAACGGATGGAACGACATTTCTAAAATTAATGTTTGTGCTATTTGTATAACCTCAAAATTTTCGCACACGCTTTTTTCATCTCATCAATTAATCCCTTCAAAAATAATTGATCAATTTCAACCTTAAATATGGTCAAAATAAGTCTTTTTATAAAACGAATTTATACTATTCATTTTGTGAATTTCAAAATCTTAACCTTAACCTCAAAATCATTTTTCCTTTTTTAACATTGTTAATAATAAAAAACCATACAAAAAAATTGAAAATGAAAAAATCTTTCTAAGTCTTAGATCTAAGCATCTCACCGAAATAATAGGCATATGTTAATTGGGCTAAAAAAATACTTTTTAATATGTATTTTCATTTTTTTTTTTTTTGTGATTGTTCATTAAAATGTAAAAAATGTATATTTCAAATTTTAGATCAATCAAATGGCCACAATATGGCTTTTTAAGGTTGTTGCATCATATTACTATACAACGATTGCATGAAATCATTGCTCGATACAAAAAACTTTTTTTTCTTTCTTTTTTTTTTTAATGAAAATACCCTTTTCTCGTGTAACAAATCATTTTCGAATCTCAATAAAATAAAACACGGGATAGCTGTCGTACAACGCCGAACTGCTCACTTCAAAATGCTAGACCGCTATTTCAAAACGCCGGATTGCCCCTTCAAAATACCAGACCACCATATCAAAACGCCGAACTGCCCCTTCAAAATGATGGACCGCAACTTCAAAACGCTAGACCGCCCATCCCAACAAAAAAAATAATTGTCGGACTGCCACCATGAAATGCCGGATCGCCACCATGAAACGTCGGACCGCCACCATGACACGTCGAACCGCCACCATGAAATGCTAGACCGCCACCATGACATGCCGGACCGCCCATTCCAGTAAAGATAATCGCCGGACTGCCACCACGACACACCGAACGGCCATTCCAGTAAGGATAGTCACCGGACCGCCTGTTCAAAATTCTGGACCACCCTCTCCAACGAAAATAATTTGTTATGTGAGGGAAGGGTATTTTTGTCAAAAAAAAAAGAACTTTGGTATGGGGTATGTATAGGAAAAGTTGGGTGGGGTAAAGTACGTAAAAAGTCCATTTTTAGGGGGTTTTTACAATTTCCCTATTTTATTCCACCGCAATGAGAGAGTGAGCGAGAGAAGCCCTTTGAAAATTTGGTTTCGTTCTCAAAATTTCGTTTAATGTTTCGGTAGAATTTGAAAGCCACAAACAAGTGGCTTTTTTTTTGCATGGATCACCGTTCATCTTAACAGACGGTCATAACTCGCTAGCGAAAGATTGCTTCTGTACGCTATGTTGCATAAATCAGCCGATCTTTACAACAAATTACCGATTAGTGCAAAAACCAACCTACTAGTACAGTCAATTAGTTGACTATATGAAAATGGCCCGACCAACTCCTAGTTAGTCAGGCCATTTTTGAAAAATCAGTCGCATTTTTTAACATTGCACATGACCACAATCCGCTTTCATTATTGATCATTTGACAATAACAAGTATTTTATTGGCTTAAGAGATGATCCACTCTAAATTTCAGGACGGGGCTCAGGAGGTTTTGTATAAGGTTGATTGAAAAAACTTATGACTGAGTGGAATGGGATTACTTAAAAAAATTTATTGAACTCATGGGTTTTGGGGTCGAATGGTGCATTTCATCTACACTTCTCTCTATTTTGATTGATGGCAAATCAGTCGGCTACTTTAAGTCCTCGAGAGGCCTTAGGCAAGGAGATCCTTTGTCACCCTTCTTGTACACCGGAGTGGGATAATCCTTTAGTATAATGCTTAATAATATTGTTCACAATGGAATACTTAAGGGGCCCCATGCAACAAGAAGTGGTCATGTGGTCTCTTATCTCCATCCAATATGCAGATGATACTCTCATCTAGTAATTTTTAAGTGTTTCCAACATTTCAGACCAAATAAATCATACAAGTAGGTCTTTTGAGTAAGGGATTAGATACATATTATACTCTTGCGGAAGCATAGTATACATGCTCATAAAATACATACTCTTGATACGAAATGACAAGTCTTGAAAATACATGCCATAAATATCACCAATCGCCGACCTCGACGAGGTCAGCAATATCTCCAACCTCAACGAGAGATAAACCAAAATCCCTCTCCATAAACATTGCTTCCTCGAGTCTCGTACCCTTGGTCAGAGGTTCCGTGACTCTAAACGACTTTCTAAGGCTTAATGAGTCACAATGGGTAAGTTTTGCTCTCATATCTGGAATGGGCCTCAGCCACATCTGGTACCTTCGCTGAGGACCCGGTCCCCTCCTTGAGGACTCTGCTCCCACTGGGGCTAAAACATCCACTATGTAAGGGGGTTTGAGCATAAGGGTGTCGAAGGCTTAAAAAGCCACAAAATCCCAACAATAACTACAATTTTTTATGTGTCTTTAAGGCATGACTTATTTTTGTAGAGCCTATGTTTTATGTAAACCCTTTTCGATAAATAAAAAAGGAAAATGCCAGCTACGTAAGGGCAGAGAGAGAGGGGTCTAAGGCCCAAGTTGAGTTGGTATGCGTTGGAAGGAGCAGGCATTCGTTTTGGCATCAATGAAATGCACAGAGAAGTGTTTAAAAATTTGTCGATCCGAATTGAGGAATCGCCGACTTCAATCGGATTTGGAACGGACACATGGCAAATCACTTTCGAAATTGGGGATCATTTGGATATTCATACAATGACCTTGTTTTGTTAGAGAATTAGGTGATTTGGTTCATCAAATATTTGATCTAGATCAACGATCCCACACGATCATTTTTCTTTTTGCCCATTCACATAAGAAAAGAAAAAAAGAAGGCCCAAACTGCCATTTCTCATGTTTTTTTCTTTATTTTTTTGTGATCTTTGTGTCAAGTTCTTTAAATGTTTAGCCATCTTTTAGATCGTACATCCATTTATTCGATAAAAAACCAAAATTGGAGAGTGTAAATGTTTTGGCCATTTTTTGTTGAAATGAGCTTTGATATGCTGCGTTGTATTTTAATCCATGGTTTCTTTAGAGAATTGTCTGTCTTAGCTTCAATCCACTCAAGTATTTCTCGATTGTAGGATATCTTTTTGCATATTGGATTTTCGTGGCCCAATATTTATTATTTTTGACAAACCTTTATTTTTTTAGAATATTTATATTTTGTATATTAGATATAGTTGGGAATTATTGTCTAGAAAGCATTAGACATAATTTTTTTTTTTGGGTTAGATCATTGGAGAGTACAAACCCCTACTCATTTTTAGAAATAATTAGCGGTTTTTGAATGCGTAAGTGAGAATAGAAACCTACCATGACCTCAACCCCATTCCCTGTTAGACACAATTTAGAACATGCTTTTGTTCAAGTCGTTGCTTATTTGTTTAGGTTTTGAATTTCTGTGTAGTTTTTATATTTTTTACACTATTTTTCTCAAATTCATTGGGAAAATTTAATGCTTGACGAAGTTATTATTTGGCAATCAACAACTAGGACCGGGCACTTTTTTACTGAAATTTGTTTATTTGACAAATATATGTTTTTTATTGTGGAAAACTAAGAAACAATCCATTATTTTTGCTTAAACTTGATTCATTGCATTGTTTTTAATCTTAACACTAATTTCATGATTATCTCCAATATTTTTTATTGAATTTTTCTTGATTTGCCAGTATTCATTTGTTTTTTTCCTAAATTATCAATTCTATATTCAACTTCTTATTTTTTGGTGCTTTCTACACTATTATTATATCTTTATTAGTAATTTTCATCATTTTTATTGAATTTTAAGTTTTAAATTTAGGGAAATTACCAAACCCATTAGGTTGAATTTTCTCCTCACGATGCCGTCCCCTAGGTTGAAAAGTCTCTCACCTGTTACTTCAAAATATTTTTATTTCTCGCTTATACCCAAGGCCACTTTTCAACCACATTTATAACGAAAATACATCAAAATTAAAATTCACATTTTACTTTCTTTCCCTTTTTCCCTTTATCTATGCCTATTTTCCATTCATATTCATCTCACTCTTTCTTCCTCAAAAAAAGTAAGTGGGTTTGTCGGTTTCTCTCCCTAAAACTTTATCTTCCTAAGAGTATGGTTTGGTTTGCCGGTTTCTCTCTCTAAAGCTCTTTCTCTAAAAAGGATGAATAGATTTGTTGTATCTCTAAATAAAATATAAATAGGTTGGTGATTTCTCTCTTTTTGTTAACCATTTTTTCTCTTTCCAAGTACATCCCAAACTCATTGTCTCTAGAGAGAAGCTAATTGACCCATTTATATTTTTAGAGAGAGATATGATATGAATAGGAATGTAGGTTTAAAGAGAGAAACAATGAAAGAAAGAGATGCAAATAAAGATATTTTTGTCATAAATAAAACTGAAAAATACTCTGAGTTAGTAAAAAAAAAAAAATGTTTGGGTAATGGGTCACCATAAAAATAACAAATTTAATTGCAATGAAAAGTATTTCCTAAAAAATATGAAATAGCATGTCTCAATTCTTGCAATTAATAGGGGACCTTACTCACTACCTAAAAAAAATCTTTAAACTACTTTCATATATGGGGGAGTGGTCTATTTTTCACAAGGCAACATAATTCATTCTTCTAGAGGAAAATGCTTGATAAGGTCGCAACCATATCAAAACAAGTAAAGCCTCATCTAAGAAATTACTGAAAATTGTAGTTATGACATCAAAAAATCTTCAAATCAATCATCTCAGTGTTGACCACTATGGTTGTAAACAAAACAATATATATTATAAGAGTAATGACACTGTGAGACCTTCACATTTATGTGAATAGGATCCCAAAAGATCACAATTAAATTTTGACACAGATATCTAGAAAAGTTATCACATAGGTATGGGACTTGGGTGAATGAGTTTAATGATAATTTTTCTAAATATCTGTGTTGAAATTTAATGGTGATATTTTGGAGTACTACTCACGTGGGTGTGGGAGGGTCTCATAGTATCATTACGCATATTATAATACACCATCTAAATTGTCCATTGAGCCTTAAAAATGAATCCTCATATAGCCACAAGATCTATATCACTTTTTGAACTTCAAATTATATAGTCTATATTAAAAAATAATTTTAAAGCAATCGCAAATAATTCTGATGCCCAAAATGGTTTCAAGATTATGATACAATATGAGGCCTTTATCGAAAGGGTGTGATTTGGATATAGCTTAGGCTCCATACAATCAAATTAGAGTCTATCTTCAAATAGCATTGAGAAATATGGTTTCAATACTAGAAATATTTGTGATCGCCTTATAATATATTTTCATATTTATTTATAAAGTTTAAAGCTTAAAAAAAGTGTAAATCGACAGATCTATAAAAACTTGAAAATTTTGAAAATTGACTGTCAAAAAATTGGTTACAAAATACACTATTTAAAAAACTTGAATCCATTTTTTGTCTCATGCCCACGCATCTTGATATCGAGATGATTAATTGAGGATATTTGGGCATTAAAACAACCTCTTGAAGTAAATTTTTTGACGTAAGCTCTAATCTTATTGTTTAGAGCCTCAACTCTATATAAACTTTTCCCATATCTAAAAGGTGTGGTTTGTAGAGGCTCTAAACAATCAAAGTAAGGCACACCTTCAAATTGTGTCGAAAGATGTTTTAGTATTGGAAATCTTTGTGATAACCTGAAAATTATTTTCACCTTTAATTATAAATTTTAAAGCTCTAAAACTAGTGTAGATCAATAAGATCTATAAACGCTTGAACATCTTGAAAATTGATTGTCCAGAAAATACATTACTAGATATACTATTTACAAGACTTGAAATCTATTTTATCTTTGGTCCATACATCTTGAGGTCGAGATGATCAATTTGAGGATATTTGAAATCAAAACATCTATTAGTGAATTTTGATGCACGCTTTAGTTTGATTGTTTAAAGTCTTGCATTGATATAAACTTTTTCCTTATCTAAAACCTAAGCTTCATAAAAACTTTATTATTTCTAGAAATAAATTCTCCATAAATTTTGGGGGCCCCCGACCATCACTTTTTAATAAAATGTGCCTTCGAAATATTGTGGGCGAGCTGTATGTAGGGGTGGGAATAAAGCCAGACCCGAAATAGGATCCCAAGGGTAGACCTGATCTAGGTTCGAGTATGTCGGGTTTGGGTCCGACCGAGTCTACTAATATTTTTCGTGTCTCAATTTATAAAATATATTTAAATATAATTAAATACATAAATTTCGGATGGGATCCGATGCGTCCACGTCCGTATCCCAATTATTTTTGGCTCCGAGTCCGGTAGACGGGACCCGACCAGTTGCCACCCCGGCGCGAGTGTACGGACGCTATCGTGGAGAAAAAGTAAAGAGAAGGCATTTTTTTATTATTAAATTTTGTCCTTCTACAATGCAACAAAAAGAAAAATCGATTTGTTTCGAGCTTCGAGCCCAGAGTACGTTTCTTCCCGCCATATAAAAAACCATTGAAACATCGACACGTGTTTAGCTAAGCATAGCTGGCCGACGTCGACCCGTGTTTACGTACTGAAGCACAGCTGGCGAGCTGCCTCTCTCAGCCACCGCACTCTACTGGTCCTAATGCGTTATCCTCTTTCTCCCGCACTAAAATTTATGGAAATGGTTTGTTTATATGGAGTCGAAGTTCTAAACAGTAAAATTAAAGTGCACCTTAAAATTTTTATTAAAAAAGTTTTTTATTTTTAAATATCATCAAGATCATCTTGATCTCAAAATATATAAAAATAAATTTTTTTTTTTTTTAATTTTTAAAAATAGTATCTTGTGATACATTTTTGTACCATTAATTTTCAAAATTTTATAAATTAATCGATATCTATACTATTTTTAAAATTTTAAATTTTATAATTAAAACTAAAAATATATTTTAAAGCTATCACAAAAAATTCAAAACATATTCTCATTTGCTATGCCTTCAAACCATATTTCTCATTTGCTCTACTTCGTCTCACATTTCATGTTGAGCTGGGGTTTATGCGATATCACTCTCTTCTTCAGAAAACTTCTAAAGGGGAGCTATCACTCTTTGTCTCTTTTTAAGTTCATGGTGGAGCTAGGGTTTCCACAAAATGACCGTTGTAAGTTTACCTGCTTTCTCTTCATTGGAGGAGTTCTAAAGGGAGTTATGGTTTTTTTTGTCTTGGGTAAGTAAAGGGTTTCTAAATGAGATAATTCCTTATGTATTTTGGTTCTGAAAACTTGTAGAGGGAAAGATTTACCAAAGATGAGAACAGAGGTTGCAGAGAAAAGGAATTGGTTTTAGGGTACCGACAACTCCTCGTTTATTTTGCTTCGATCGAGGATAGTTGCACACAATGGGCACTGTTTTGAGGGTTTCAGTTTATGATATTTTGATTATTGGCACCTTGTTTGAGAGCAGATAGAGAGAGGGACAATGGATTCTAGGGCTCTAATCCATGAAAGTTTTGTTTGATTTCATCGATGCTGGTTCTTTAAAGCTCACACTTGATTCGGAAGAGCCATATGTCTAAATCATCAGTTTCCAAGGTTTCTTCTAGTGGGCTTTTGCAGTACATTCCAGAGCTTGAACAAATGGTAAAGTAGTTCATCTATCCTGATTTGACAAAGCATCAGGGAGAATCCATTTATTATAGGGTTTCCATATTTGATGGTTCAACGTCACAAGTTCTCACGAAGTAGCTGTAAGAGTGTAGGGATCGTTTCTTGCAATTCCATTAATGGCCAATCTAACATCTCGTCGTCTTCCTGGTTATACACTGTGCCTAGTCCCTGGTATTGTCAAGAGGCCGCAAACTTTTACCTATGGTTTCAGAAACAGAGCAAAGACCTTAAAAATGAGAGTGGTATCCGCAATTCCTCAAGCGTCTGCTTCTTTGGCTCCCATTGCTCCACTGAAAGAGGTCTTCTTAGGCACTGCAAAAACCTCTCTGAGCCTTGCTGCTATATGTGGTAAGTTTCTGGAACTTGAATTTCACCATTTCTCGTTAAAATTTTGGCAAGTTTTTGTGATTTTCTTAATGCCAGGTTTTTGAGACTGCTATATGTGTATCGAATTTCTCCATTTCTCGGCAAAAATTGCGCATTCAAGTATGTGGTTTAAAAATACAGAGGTTAGTTATAAGAAGAGCACTGGAAAATTAGGACAAAAGAAAAGTAGACAATGGAAAAGTACGTCATTGCTATGCCAGTGATGGAAAGTACATGAAATAAAATCAATAGAGTTGGTTATTTTGTGTGATTTTAGGGCGAAAATATGGAAATAAGGACTGATATGAAGCAGAAAATAGTAAAGTATTGCTGTTGTAGAAATTAGACTAAAATTTGGGGTTTTTTCTGGCAAAATCATTTACAGGAATTCGAAATTTCACCCTCTCAGTTTTCTTTTGGCATATTTAGCGGGGTAGCTGCCCATTCTCACTTATGATTTTGAGCCGTGCTTTTCATAGTCCTACCCAAGGTTTTAAATTTCGGTGATCTGGATCAGAATTACCTGATCTGAATGAGATTTGGAGGTGGACAAATTGGATTTGTCAATATATCGGATTCCACTCGATTCCCCCTGGATTGCTATTTTACTGTACAATAGAATCGTCGAGTCATATGTTGAGACAATGGGTTATAGGTTGAAGGATTTCTCATGCGTTTTGATGCTTTGTTATTCATTTCTTGCCTATATTTTGGCTCTTTATGGTGAATAATTGGTCTAAAGTGTTGTATTATGGCTATAAAACAATTGTTTGGGATTCAAATATGCTTAAAAAAATTTCAATCGATTGAAAGGACAGTTTTTTCACGAGTTATGAAATTTCGATTGTGCTTTTTGATTAAATTTTCAATACTGAATGTTTGTTTGATGAAATTTGGTGTGTTTGAAAGATAATCGAAGCCTTTATTGGATCTGTATGTCGGTTTGTTCGATCTACATAAGATTATAGGTCGATTTTTGTTCGAAACACTGCAGTTGAAAAAATATTAGATCAATTCAAATTTGAAGATTCCAATAGATTTATAGCTGGATTTGGATCAAATTGAGTTATGGTTTTTTATCACAAAGGCTTTATCTCTCAAATAAAAAAGGTAAATTTAGTTATCATCGAGTAATTTTTTTCTTGCTTATAGTAGATGATAAGTTTATGGATCTGAAATTTTTGCCATTCTTTCGATTAAATCTTCAATACCGAATTTTTTTATGAAATTTGGTACGATTGTCATACAAGCGAAGCTTTTATAATATATATGTGTTGATTTGTTTGATTGTCTGAAGATTATGGGTTGATTTTTGCTCGAAGCGTTATTCGATTGTAGGGTTTTTTTATAAATCGATTTTCCTAACCATTCATTCATATAACTAAAAACATAGGAGCATGCAATCATCAAGGCTATGAATACAAAGTTCAAAATGGACCATATTACAACCAAAATACATTTGAAGATGTTACAACCTTTGCTTTGCAACAGTTTGGAGGAAATATAGGAACATTTGAAGATGTTCGTGTAATTTCTACTTTGCGTGCAATTCCAATTTTGATGAAATATGGGAACATTTGAAGATGTTCGTGTAATTTATACTCTGTGTGCAATTCTAATTCTATAATACCATTTGAAGATGATGGTAAGTTCCTTTTTTTTGAGTGATATGAATGAATGATTAGTGAAATCAATTTATCGAAAACCCTTAAAATCGAATTATGTTTCGAGCAAAAATTGATTCACAATCTTCTGACAATCGAACAAATCAACGCACACGCATTGTATAGGCTTCAATTGTCTTTTAAACACACCAAATTTTATAAAAAAAACATTTGGTATTTAATATTTAATTGAAAGAATGATGAAAATTCAGATCCATAAACTTTTCATCTATTGCGAGCAAGAAAAAAATCAATGATAAATAAATTTATCTATTTTATTTGAGAGATGAAGCTTTGGTGGATCCAAAACGAGCTATAAATCGATCTGAATCTTCAATTTTGAATTGATCTCATGTTTTTTCAGCAGCAGCATTTCGAACAAAAATCCACCCACAATCTTTTGTAGATCGAACAAATCCACATACATAAAAAAAAGGTGTCGATTATTTTTCAAACACACTAAATTTCATAAAAAAAATCGGTATTGAAGATTTCATCGAAAGAATGGTGGAAATTTCAGAACCAGTGAAAAACTGCCCTTTCAATTGATTGAAATTTTTTTTATGTATGTTTGATTTCCAAAACATTGTTTTATAGCCATAATACAATGCTTTGATTAATTATTCACTACAAAAAGCTAAATTATGAATCAAGAGCATAAAAAGGCATGGTAAGTGCTTGAAAAATGCTTCAACCCATGACTTACTAAGGTGCTACAGTAAAATGGTGATCCAGGGGGGATCGAGTGGAATCTGTTATATTGACAGATTCAGTTCACCTACCTCCAAAGCTGTTCTGGATAGGGCAATTCCAATCCAGATTGCTGAATTTTAAGACCTTGGTCAAACAACATTATCGATGTCAATATTGAAGCATTATCCACAACTGAAGTGGAAACTTCAACCAATGTCTAAATTACACTACTTGGCTAAAGCAGGTCAACCTGAGATCTATACAATCACTTCGAAGCCAACTCTCAAATGAGACTACGATTTCTACAATCTGTATTAATCCTAAAATTCTTGGCTGATATCAATACAATTATGGGAAAGGTTTCTATACTTCTCCTCCAACATAGAAGATTTATGCTTCCCCTACCGTCTAGCCGTCCAATTTTGATCAAGATAGCCATTCACAGTTTGATCTTTGATCCGACAACTCAAAGTATTTTATTTTTAGTTTTTTTGTACAAATTGTATGAATATGAAATTTGGTATGTGCCATCTTCTAATGCCATCTTCTCATTGGGGTGTAGCTATAAAAAAATATTAAAACTAAGTTTTCGATAAAATATAATGACCAAAATACCCCTTAAAACTCTAAGGGGTATTTTGGTCATTTTATTTTATTAGATATATTTTTTTTATATTTTTCGCTAGTGCGAGTTTAATATAGGATTGGACGACCAAAATTTGGTGTCAAAATAGTTTATAGAAAAACAATTAAAAATAAAATAGTGTAGAGACATGACAATGTGATTGAGGCAATCTTAGCTTTTTCATTTAGAAGGGACGGTTGGATAAGGGGAAATATATAGGTTTTATGTAGTAGGGGAAGCATAGAAAGCTTGCCCTACAATTATTGCGAAGTCCAAGTTGTAAATAGAGCTCATATTGATGTGATTTGTATTACGATGGACTTCCGAAAGGGTAACCTGAACATTCCAAAAGGGTAACCTGAACATTCCGAAACATAGGACACCTTCGCTTCAATAGTTGGATTGGGAGGCAGGATATGCTCATGCTGCCGTCAATATCTTTAAGGGAAATCCCTATTTTTAGGTTTCATATCTTGATAAACCCAAGGTTTTAAAAGGTATCTTCTAACCCCCTGACGACTTTAAACCTATTTTTTAACTTAAACAAATGTGAGAAAGACATGCTCTTTCTAAACCCATTCCTCTTTCTCTTCACTTATATACCCCAAACTTCTCTCTCTCTATCTTCCTGTGTCTCTCACTCTCTCTCGCCTGTGTTTATCCCAACACCTCTCTCTCCCATTTCGATAACTTTTCACGTCTATGAAGCCCTTCTCTCTCTCGAGAAGTTGGGATGATGGATTATAGAAAAGGCATGTCTTTTTAGATTTGTTTGGCCTAAAAAAACATGTCTAAAATAAATCAGGGGTTCATAAGAAATAAAATCTACAATTTTAATGCCTCAAGATATCGTTTAAAACTTTAGGTCTATTGTGAAATGAAACTTAAAAATAAAGGGGTACAAAGATATTTTTAAGATGGAAGATGCAATTGGGTTGTGACGAGAATAGCCCTAGGATACCATTGCCCCTAGTGCGGCACTATGTAGGTTTTATGAGTTGCATTCTCACGTGAAACCTCTGGATGAACATAGACTTCACATTGATCTGCCCATAAAAGATTTTACCTTGAGATAGGCTTCGGTTTGGTTCAAGTTTCACAAATATCTGTTAATGAAGTCTTGAGGTATAAAGAAATCTTAATTAATAGTTGTTGTAAAGGGTGGTTAGGCGTGGCAAACATATGTCATAAGAGTGTGACATTTATTAGGCATGTGGCAAAGCAAATGGGTGGCAGGAGAGACTAATTTACCACGACATGCAGTCGTAGGACCTAGTCGCCCATGATGAACTGTCATAACTGTGGCCACAGGTGGAGAGATTTCTCTCTATGTACGTGACTCTCTCATTTAATTGTTCTCAATTTGTCAAATGTGGGATTAAAGCCCTCACTCAAGTCATACATTGCCCTAAATTTGACAATGCTCAATCAAATTATGAAATCCCCTATGTTGTTTTTAGAGAATCTTTTTTAAAACTAATATATAATGAAATTATTTATTTGTGGTACAAAAAGATCACAATCACCTTTAGCTGTCAGATGTGAAGTTATGTGGTTGATGCCTTTCACTATGCTCAAAGTTTGAGAAAATCCTTTTCGGACTTTATGTGAGGAACGATACACTCATAGCCATCTGATTTTACATTTGATGGCTAGAGGTGATTATGACATTCTTGTACCAAAAGTAAGTCGTCTTATTGTATACTTTCTTTTGTCGTACATCAATATCTCACTACACTCTAAACATCTCATTAGATATTTGTATTCAAAGCACAAGTATCTCATGGATTGACTTAGTGGGACATTGGTGTTAAAAACTACTACTATCTCATGAGGTGTTTAAAGCGAGATATAGAGGTGGCAATTGTTTTGGGTCGATCCAACGGGTTGAAGACTTGAACCAATGTGGGTCCAAATTTGGACCAAAATATTGGGCCTTGATAGGGCAGGTTTGGGTCCAAGTGACCTGGGTTGGGTCTGGGTCTCGATCCATCTTGGAACTCATCAGATTGGGTTTGGTGAGGGCCAAGGTCGACCCTACCCAATTCGACTCTATATGTATATATAATATATGTATATACTACATTATTTATATATTATAAATATTTATAATAAAATAATATATTACAAATATTTATAATGAAATTTATTTTTCTTTTATCTAGAACTAAACCATGCTCAACTTGACCGGTCAAGTCCATTGACTTGGACTCGACACAGGTCTGGGTCCAATTAAGACTCAATCGTGTTGAGTCCAGTTTGTGATCAACCTGGACGGAACCCTACCCATTAACATCTCCAATGAGATACTGGTTTTTGAAAACATCAATCTCCTCTGATAACTTAAGTACTTAACACTTGTGAGATATATCATCATCATCATCCAAGCCATATCCTAACTATTTGGGTCGGCTACATAAATCCTGGTCTCCTGCTCTGCTCTATCGAGGGTTAGACTTTTAGTCAGACTATAAGTCATCATATCATTTCTTACTACGTTCATCCATGTATCTTGGGGCTTTCTCCTTGCCTTTTAAAGCCTTCCACTTGAACTAAAATCTCCACTCCTAATCGGTGTCGTTCTAGGTCAACACTGCATATGACTAGATCACCTAACGTTACTTTCCCTCAATTTGTTGCCTATTGGAGCTATCCATAAGTTCCCTCCACTGTATTCATTACGATTGTCATCCTTCTTTGTCTTGCAATTCATCTATCTTAACATCCTCATCTCTAGCTACACTCGTTATGTAGATATGTTCTTTCTTGACTGCCCCACATTCATCTCATAATGAATCACTGGTCTTGCAGTTGTTCTTTACAACTTGCCCAAGGTGATTTTGCCAGAAAAAATTACTTTTGCTTCTATGTAGGGGCAAAATTGGAAACTGTCCCTTAAATAGTTTCCAGCCCACGAGAATACAATACATTAAAGTTTCTTCAAAACAAATTGTAACCCACTATCGACCAATTTTAGCATCATCCTCATTGGACATCTTGAGAGTGGGACAAAAAGATATTAAATAGTGTATTTGTTGAGGGTTGTTTTATAAATACCCCTTATTATGGGAAATTTTCGAGGTGAATAGAAAGTTCCATATGAATAGATTGTGGAGAAATCAATGCCCTAGAAAATATGAGCTATTGACTAGACCAATTTGCAATATTTGGTGCAAGGTTTAAAAACATGGATTGGTGACCCAGATCAGCCACCCAAAAAACTGTGTTGGATTGGTGAATCGACAATCCGGATTCGAAGAATCGGCCTGTTTTGGCTTCAAAAAATTTCAAAATATCACTAAAAATCCTTGAAAATAATTTTTTGAGTTTCTCAAAATTTTGGTAGTTGTTATATTATGTACTTTTGTTGAGTTTGCAAAAGTACATGAATATTGAGACACTGTTTCTTTGTTTGGATGCCTATATAATTGTTAATTATAATGTAATACTATGATATTGCATTAAACATGATTCAAAAAATTCTAAAAAACACTTCTTTATTATAAGACTAAAAAAATAATACCCCTTATAAAATGAAATTAGTATCACATCAAAAATTTGTTAATTCTCTCTACTCATCCAAAATCATCATAACCTATTCAACTATAGTACTGTATACTAAAATTGGTTATTACGTTATATTTAATAATTATTTTACTATAAAAATAAAAATAAATTTGAACTTTTTGTATTATAATATCATCTAATTTTAAAAAATCTTATATACAACTATAAAAAAAATGATACATTATATAATTTAAATATAAATAAATTAATAAATAAAATACAAGATTTAGTTATTAGTGTATAATTACTAATTCTAATATTATAATGTTGCATCAAACACGATTCAAAAAAATATTAAAAAACACTTTCATATCATAAGATTAAAAATAAATATAAAACACCTTATAAAATTTGATTTTGACATTTAAAAAAATATTTAAAAAATGTTTTTTCACTAAAAACCCTCTAGACGTATGGAATTCTATCTGCAAACACCTCCCCCCCTTAATTGGCACCGGAGATCAAAGGAGCGGAGAAGCGGCTAACTGGTAGCAACATTCCGTCTATCACTCGAGTTGATAATAAATAATAGAAGAAAAGAGAACATGGTCGGATCGACTTTGAAAGATAGATGGATGAAGGGCGGTCGGACGGTGTCGGGCAAATAATGGCATAAAATTTTAAAAAATTAAAAAAATTTGTATCACACACCATATGCATCAATAAACTAGATGCATCAAAAGCCCCATATTTATTAAGAAAATTATTAATTTTTAAAACATGATTTCTCAAAATCCTAAAACCTGTTTGCATTGTGGCTCAAAATATGAATTTGTAATCCTCTTTTAATGAAAATTAAAAATAAATAAATAAATTTATGCTTGCATGAGTTGCTGTTATTTACCTCAAAAATTATTTATTTATTTTGACAAACTTGCTATATTTCATTATTTATCTCATAATTTATTCTTCTACTCGCCCAAGTAATTCACCTATAGAAGTGGTATAGATGCCCCAATTAGTCATCCCATAGAAATTATAGTGGAAAGGAAGACATGTCCCACATCGAAAATTTGAGGCATGCAAAGCCTTCATAAAAAAAAAATGCGACACGCAATCCTCCCACAATGGATTCCACGTGCGAGTTGAAAGGTGAAAAGGGCTTCTATATGGGCAAGGCATCAACCAATGATGTAAACCTTTGTCAAAAGTGGTGATATGACCTAAAGATGGGGTGGCCTATGGGGCCCTTTTTTCAAAATTCAATTTAACAAGGAAAAGTGGAAAAACGAGTATCGTTTCCAACCGGTTCTATAATAGAACCGGTTTGGTTCGGTGAGAAGATAACGCTGAACTCGGTTGGGGGGCGACTTGGACGGTCCTGACCTATGACGGGATCCAAAATGATTAGGACGATTTCGATTCGGATAGAGCTATTCAGTGAGGAGATCGCGCGATCCGAAATGGTTAGGACGATTTTTGATCTGGATAGAGCGATTGGTGAGAAGATCGCGCTGAACCCGGTTTGGGGGGCGACTCGGACGATCCTGACCTATGGCGGGATCCGAAATGGTTAGGATGATTTTCGATCTGGATAGAGCGATTCCAATCTAGATCAACGATTTTTCAAACACTGATTTGATGGCATTATGCCCCTTCATCCAATAAAGAATCTTATTGCATTGCCAGTGTAGTCAAGTTTCGCATGGTCCAGTATGATAGAAACCTTCATTGGATGAAGGTTCTTATTGCATTGCTAGTGTAGTCCAGTAGCGCATGGTCTTGAATTATAGGAATGTTCGCGTGTTCACAAGTATTCGGGGATTGAAAGGGTTAGATTCATCATTTTACTCTCAAAGAGAACCAATTTGGATGGTGTAAAATTATTATTTTCCCCCTCGAACCAATAGGCTCTAGTCTCTTTATTATTTTGAATATGGGTTTTGTTAGGCTACACAACTTGTGGTGTAGACCCCTAAAGTGTTCAATATTTTGAGACATTTAGATACCGTTATCCTATAGTACAGTAACTTTTTGTTTAGGAGTATTTTAAGTAATTAGTCAAGGGTAAACTAGAAATTCCTAATAGAAACAAAAGCATTTATTAACAATAGTGGACAATGACATCACCGATATGGTGTGTGACATCACCCACAAGATGCATTAATTGTTTTTAACTACTAATAGAAGGCCACTATTTTCTTATAAAAATATCCATTCTACCTTTCTAAATGACCAAAAATGCCCCTACTTGAAAATTTTGTATTACAATTCAAGGGTATTTTATTATCCAAAAATGTTGAGCACTTTAAGGATCTACACCACCAAGTGGTGTAGCCTAACAAAATCCTTTGAATATTTATTTATGGCCATTATTTCTCTTGTTTTCTTTATTTTTATTTATATTTTTGTTAATTTTCCATTTTAGCCTCGTTTGACTCTTTGAGCGCTTTAACATGTCAAGGTAGTTTTTGTGGGGTTGTTGCAGAGATCTAGGCATATCACTCCAGAGACACCAGCAATTCTAAGTCAGGTAGTTAAACTACTATAAATAAAGAACACCTACAAAAAATCACTAAGAAGCATTCTTTCCTTAGGTTGTTTCAAATGTATGTAAGTTAAACCAGTATACAGAAAGAAAAAAAAATAAAAGAAAAAAAAGAAAAAAAATAGTTTTTCTTAGTTAATTTAAATTATATGCAAGTTAAATTAGTAAAAATAAAAAACTACAATGATATATATATATATATATATATATGTATATTATGAAAGTAAACTTGGAAAGTGTTATTTCTTTGCAATTATGTGCCTAAGTGGGCATTTGATTGCATTCATAGCTTTCCAGATTTTGCCCTTAGGATATGATCTTTAGGAACTATGGAGAGTGTAGACTTAAATGCGTTCTACTTTTTGGATTGTGTCTGGTACTTATGCTTGTCTAAAGTCTCATCATTTGAATATTCTGTAGAATTAATTAACACAAATTGTTAAGCATTGATATTCAGTTTCTTTTTGATCTAATGTAATATTAAGAGGGAGCAATTCCTGTTTCCGAATGTGAGCAGGTGACTTTCAGAATAACCGTACCCTGTTTTCTTATATCCAAGGTGAAATTTTTTACTTTATAAACCTTCTTAGTGATTACGCATGTTCTTGGCAGAGATTTATCTCTAGTTATAGCGTTTCTTTGACTTTTAAGTGATCTTAGCTATTTTTATACAGGTCTCCAAGATTGTTGCTCTTGAAGCTCAATGGAGTCTGCTTTCTCTACCTGTGATTGCCATCCTACAGGTATGATGTGTACTAGGTAGAAGATTGATTTACTTAGTGCACATTTCAGGGTTTTCAATATTTTTGTAGTCTTTTTCGAACTAAAATCTGTCGTGTTCATACATTAGGTGCTTACTGGATGGTTACTCGGGAAGGCTGTTTTTCACTTGATGAACAAAACCAACTGTATGGTCCCCATTGATGCTTGGGGCAATCAAGTTTCTATGGCAGATGTTTCTGTAAAGGATATTGATATTCTTAAAGATGATTCCTTGATTATTGCTGCTTGTGCATTTGGCAATAGCGTATCCCTTCCTTTGGTAAATTTACTATTTACCCCTCATTTTGCATTCAGTCAGGGTTGATTTGTTGCGTCATTAGGAATGCTACTGGTCTTGACTCGGTTGTCGTTCCATAAGTGAATTGCAATTTTGGACTTTTAAATGTTTTTTATTTTTTAATTGTTGTATTTTATATTTATTGTATGTCATTAGCTCTTACCTCTTAATGTTGAATTGCATGTGTTGTGGGCATAATGGTGATGGCCATATGAACCCTGTCTGCACATGTGATTCTCACACAATGAAAATTGATCCAGTTCTAAGAACATCAAACATGAAATCAGGAACAATGCTTGTGGCAATGGATTATTAGCACCCTATCTTCCATCTGCAATAGTTCTACCTTTGAAGCCACAAATTGGTCACCTACCTTTGAATCAATAGGCAGCTTTTTTACGTCCCATTGCATGTAACAGATATAGACGTTTATTTCTACATGCAGTCCATTCTCATTAAGCGTGTGCTTGGCTTCCATAATGGAAGAATTGGCACTTAGAATTTCCCTTGTACAATAGTTTAAAAGTTTTTATGTGCACATTAATCAATATTTGTGTATATATATGTATATATATGTACAGCTCCATATGTTAATTTGGGGGTGGTGAATATTTATATTAAAGTTCCTTGTTTATTTAGTACTTATTTTTTTCATAGTCATCCTTTAAAATGTGCATCAATTTTTTAATTCTTGGTAAGCATCTTCGACTGTCACTACTAATTTTTTTTTCTAGATACCTAAATCTGCCCATTTCAATAATTCTCTAGATATGGTTACCCTTGTGTCAGCATTCCGTGATCTGAACGATGCTCATGGAAATACTTGTTAGGAAGTGACATGTAGGGTTAGTGTTGTAAATTTTTGTTCAATTTAATATAAGGTCAGGTATTGTACATGTAAGAGGTGTAATGTAATATTGGACCCGTAGTTGTAACTATATAAGATGCTATGGAAATAGTCGACCTGCTAATAAAGAAAGATGGAGTCAACTTGCGGCACTATCTTGTGTCTCTCCTTTCTTGTATTTGAGATGTAGAAAGATTTGTAAGGGAATCCCAAATTTCATCTCTTTTATCCTTTCTTATCAAATCTGATTACTTATTTCTTTAATCTGTCTCAATCTTCCTACAGTCCTTTTCCCTAAATTCTTCTTTCTAAATCCTCTTATCCATAATCTTTTTCTTCTAATCTTTTCTCAATCGCTCTTATTACACTAAGAAATGAATAACCCTTATTGCTGAAAATTGATTGCCTCACATACCAATTTCTCTCCAAAAACTGATTCTTCAAAAAAATTGTTTCCTAAAATCTTCTTCCATTACTTATCTTCATCCCCTAATTGAATGACTCTTCCCTTTATTCATTCCTTTCTTCCCCAACTTGTTTAAGAAAAATCGACCTCGACGAATTTCCTTAAATGGAAGCATCGAATCTTGCCTTTTGTAGTCTTGATCTTGTGGGTCACTTGGTGTTGGAATTGTGGCCTTTCAAAGCCTCAAATCGAAGATTCTCTCTCAGTGGGAATAAGTGAGAGATGATGATTCTAGGTGCTTGGCCCACTGGGGCCTCGAATCATATACCTTGAGTACATGAGGCAATGAGGAATACCAGTGAGAGAGAGAAATCGCTTTTAGAGGTATGAAGATGATGCATCCCTAAATCTAGAAGAAGGATTCTTGAATGTTCCAAAGAAACCTAGACAATTAAATTATTATCCTAGGAAATTTCTCGGAAACTTCTCTAGAAAAATCTAGTAATAAATTATTGTATTTAAGAACCTTCTCTAGAATTTTCTTGATAACCTCTCTAGAAATATCTCCCAAAATCAATGGCTAGGATTTGGCCTAAGGAAATAATGGCTAGGATTTGGTCTAAGGAAATCATGGCCAAGATTTGGCAACCTTTGGGCCACCAAAATTAACCTATACATACCCCTCAAAGGGGTCCATTCCAACAACTTGGAATTGAGATTTGTCTTGAGTTTTCTTTGAGAGTGAGTGATTCCTCTCCACGAGGTGAGTGATTTCCACGTGAGGTTGAGTGATTTCCTCCTAGTTTATTGTCATCTTATAAAAACTGTTGTATCCTATCTTTTTATTGAAATAAAAGCGTGAAGTTCCATTTTATTGTGCCGTATTTCTTAATCCTCTTGCCTTAGAAAACATCATTTGGTATTAGAGCCAACGACTCTATGGCAGGGCGAGCAAGACGTGGTCAAGCGGCTTAGTTCGTGAAGTATAAAGAGGTGGGAGGAGTTCCAACACTTCTAGTAACCATGAAGAAGATTATAGTATTTCCAATGAGAACCCATTTGTGCAACAGTTGATGGACGGCAAGAATCAGCTTCAGAGAGGTTGGCTAAGGCTATGGAAGGAAGCTATAGAAATATTCGAGATGATATTGAAACTTTCTTTGAATGGCAGGATCTAACGGAACCTGAAAAGGTAAAGTTTATTGCCACTAAACTTAAGTGTCGTGCTCTAATTTGGCAAACTTTACAAAATGACCAGGTTTAACGTGGAAAACAATAAATACAAACATGGTAAAAAATGAAGGAGAAACTAACTGCTCGTTTTCTTCCTTCTGATTACAATCAATCAGTGTATAAAAGGTTTCATCATCTGAAACAAAAGAAGGCCAAAGTGTGCAAGAATACACTGAGGAATTCTATCAACTCTTAAGTCGAGCTCAGGTTCCGAAAAGTGAAGAACAATTAGTAGCTAGATATGTTAGTGGGTTAAAAAACCTATGTTACAAGATGAGCTTGCATTGCTACTCATATGGGACATGAATGGAGCCTACCAAATTGCCTTAAAAGCTGGGAGCCTCCTTCGCCTGGTCTAAGCATGCTACAACCCCAATTATGTGAAAATTAGATAGGTTTTTGTTTAACCAGCAGTGGGAAGTTGAGTTCTATGACACCAGTTCCCAAGTACTTCCTAAAACAACCTCAGATCATAAACCTATTCTCCTAGATATCAACCACACTCCTTGCATCAATAAACCTTCAAGGTTCGAACTGCATTGGTTTGAAGAACCAACTTTTCCATCTCTGTTTGCCTCAGTTTGGTCCCCCACAAATGTTTTGGTTAGGCAGGGTTTAAGCTCACTCATAAGCTCCAAAACCTAAAAGCTGCTCTGAAGCTTTGGAGTAGGGATCTCCCCTCAAACTTCAGAACCTGGATAAGAGCTTACTTAACTTTAATCTCAGACCTGGACCAATTGGAAGAAACTGGACCCCTGACTGCCTTAGAAAGTCATAATAGAACCCAAGCCAAATTTGACCTCTCTCAAACCTTAAAACAAGAGGAGATTTACTGGTATCAGAGATCTAGGATCAAATGGCTCAAAGTGGGTGACCGAAATACAACCTTGTTCCAGTTCCAGACATTAAGGAAATGCAATAACACAAATCACAGTTGGCCCCCAACTTTTCACCAACCCTTGCCACATCAGTTGTCTTTCTATTAGGTTCTTCTCTAACCTCTTTTCTAAGCCCAACCACCCTCACCCTTGATTAGGCAACTTATTTATCTTTTAAAGTTATTTCCCCTGAAGATGCTGCTAATCTTGAGAGGCCTTTCTCCTTGGAAGAGATAAGGAAAACTACTTTTGATCTTCCAATTGATAAAGCCCCCGGACCTGATGGGTTCCCCTCAGCGCTGTTCCAAAACCTTTGGGATGTTACTGCCACGAACCTATTTGGTTTCTTCGAAGAATTCTTCTTGAGGGGCAGAATAAACTCAGCTCACAAATGTACCTTCCTTGCTCTAATTCCCAAAATAGAGGGTGCCCATAGATGAAGGATTTCTGCGCAATTAGTCTTTGAAACTCTTATAAAATTTTAGCCAAAGTGTTAGCAACTAGGCTTCAGCTTGTCCTTTCCTCCATTATCTCTTCCACTCAGTCAACATTTGTAGCTAACAGGCAAATCTTGGATGGGCCCTGACTGCGCACAAGGCCATCCATTCTAGATCCCTGTCAGGACAGCAAGGTCTCATTAAGTTAGATTGGGAGAAGGCAAATGATAGGGTAGATTGAGATATCCTAGGTTCCATCCAATCTAGAATGGGCTTTGGTTCAGTTTGGAGAAATTGGATTTTCGAATGCATATCTCACCCCTCCTTCCCCATCCTTGTTAATGGATCCCCCGAAGGTTTCTTCCAAGCGCAAAGAGGTCTTAGGCAGGGAGACCCTCTTTTCGCACTCATAGGGGAACTTTTCAGTTAGACTATCTCTAGACTCTATGCAATGTCTCCCTTTCGGGCTTCCAAACTTCTCCCTTAGGTTCCATCATTTCACACCTTATCTATGCTGATGACACACTCATTTTTTATGATGCCACCCTACCCAAGTCGATAGTCTTTGGTGATTCCTAAGAACTTTTGAACTGCTCACTGGAATGAACGTAAATCTCTCCAAGATTAAATGATGGGTATTCAAGTCAACAATGCAGTTCTTCTTAGCTTGGCTTTTCGATTAGATTGTGCCGCAGAAACCATACCATCCTCTTACCTAGGCCTTCCTCTTTGCTTAGGAAAACCAAAGAAAACCATGTGGGATAACCTAATAGAGAGGTTCACTTGGAAATTTGCCTCTTGGAAAGCCAGATACCTTTCATTTGGGGGTCGAATTACCCTAATTCGAGCAACCTTAGCTAGCATTCCCATCTACTACATGTCTCTGTTTCAAATCCCCATCTCGGTCATCCAAAAATTGGAAAAACTAGTGAGGGATTTTCTCTGGTTAGGGGTTGATGAAACCAGGAAAATTCATTTAGTAGCTTGGGATATAGTATGCAATCCAAAATTTTTCAGTGGCCTAGGAATTAAAGACTTCAGAATTATGAACCGAGCCCTCCTGGGTAAGTGGTGGTGGAAATTCTCCTCTCCCCACCCTAGTGTTAAAAAAAACGGACCGCCCAGTGCCTAGGCAGTCCAGAAGGCCTGAGCGCTCGCCCAGGCCTAGGCGGCCAAATTGGGCGGCAGAATTGGGCGGCAGTCCCTGAGCAGCGTATAAGCAGAACTTTATTTTTTTTTTTTCGTTTCTCTTGATTTTTTTTAAAATTTAAAGGGTTTCAAAGGATGGGTTTTAGGTTCATTTGAAGCCTAAACCAACAAGAACCCATTTTAGAGAGAGAAACCTCAAGAAAATATCATTTTCTGACTTTCATTGGATCTTTTCAAAGTTACGGAAAACAGATCCAAACATCACCCAGGTAGATTTGGTTTAGTTTTAGAGTTTTGTAATCCTATTAGAGGGTGTTTTTTATTATTTTAGTCAGAGGTGGGAGTTTGGAGTTCAAGCAATCAAAGTAAGTACGAAACTTTATTTTTTAGATTGTTTTATTTTGAGATAGTCGAAGTGGAGATTCAGGTTGGAAATATGGATATAAACCGAATCCAAATGACAAAAATTGCTTTAGATGCAATTTTTTTGAAAAAGATACAAAAGGGGGCATAAACCGGTTTAAGAAACATCTTGTCAGTATTAAGGGGAATGTTGCCCCTTGTAAAAATGTTCCTGAAGCTATCAGATAGGAGATTAAGTAATATATGAGTTTTGTAGAACAAAAACAAGAACAAAATCCTTGCCATTTGAGTAGATCTATTTCTGCAATTTTTAGAAGAAGTGATCCGGGTTGGAAGTATGGTTATAACCCAAAACCAAATGATAAAAATTGTTTACGGTGTATTTTTTGTGAAAAAGATACCAATGGGGGTATTAACAGATTCAAGAAATACCTTGTTGGTATTAAAAGGAATGTTGCTTCTTGTAAAAAGGTTCTTGAAGCTATTTAGGATGAGATTGGACAACTTCTGAATTTGAAAGAACCAAAAAATGATGAAAATGAGCCTTGTTTTATGAAATATCTTCTCCAGATTCTTCTAGAAGTGGGTCGGAAGTATGGTTATAACCCAAATCCGAGTGGAAAAAACCGTATCAAATATAATTATTGTGGAAAAGATCCTAATGGGGGCATTTACTGGTTTAAAAACCACCTTTACTGCTATTGAGGGGGATGTTGCCTTGCCCCATGTAAAAAATTTCCTGACGCATACTAGTAAGAGGGAGGTAGAAGAAGAGGAGGAAGAGGCAAATTTAGAAGAAACAGAGGATGCTAAGCGTTATATTGAAGAGGGAGATGACTCTGATGATGATGACATTTATTCTGAAGCATATGATGAAGCTTACCTTATTCTTTATGATGATGATGATGATGCTGAAGACTCTTGGTGTTGAGTGTTGAGTGTTGACTAATGTGTCATAGTCTCATAGACTGTATATTTTCTCTTTCTTATTTTTTGTTTCTACTTTCTAGTTTTTAGTTCTACTTCTACTATCTAATTTTTGTGTGTACAGTCTACAGTGTATCAGACAATCAGTGTATGCTTGTATGGTTTTACTGTTTTAGCATTGTATGAAAATATGGAATATCAAAAATTCAAAATTCTCTTCCCGACTTCTATCTTTTTTTTTTTTAACTGAGATCATGGTCTTATGGATTATCAAAATTCTTATGGATTAATTATTATTAGTCATCAATTTTTTTTTTTGTCAACTTGGCCCCTCAGGTTCTGGGCGCCCACCTAGGCGCTGGGCGGCCTGGACCCCATGGCCTCAGTGCCGCCTAGCGCTTTTTGAAACACTGCCCCACCCTTCCTCTGGAAAGAAGTAATTGAAGCCAAACATGGGATGAATGGTGTTGATTGGCTACCTAGATCACCCCCCACACAGATCCTCAGGTGCCTGGAAAAGCATATCTTCCACTAGAATAGATTTCACCAACAGAACTAGATTAAGTTTGGGCAATGACCTCAGAATCAAATTCTGGACTGATACCTGGTTAGGATCTTCCCCACTCTCTCTAGCTTTCCCTTCCTCTTCCCTATGGCCCGTGATCTAGTGGCCCTTATCGCAGACTATGTGACTTTCTCAGGCACAACTCTGGTCTGGACACCAATCTTCAGACGTAACCTCAACGACCAAGAATTGACCACCGTCATCTCCTTCTTACAAACTTTAGGAAGTTACATTAGCACTCTATCTAGACCTGATTCTCTGATCTGGTCTCCTGCTCCCTCGGGCTCTTTCTCAGTATCTTCTTTTTACAGTTCCCTACTACATAATCCCTCATTAACCTTTCTTGGTCTTTACTCATACCCCACAAAGTTCAGGCATTCATATGGGTTCCTTTACATGGCAAAATCCTCACTCTTGACCAACTCAAAAGTGGGGCTTTGCCTTCTCTAACCGCTGCATCCTTTGTATCCAATAAGAGGAGACAATTCCCCATCTATTTCTCCATTGTGAAGTGTCTCAGAGTCTCTGGTCTTCTCTTCTCAAGCTTTTTGGCTTACAATCGGTCACCCCGGCTATCCTGGTCCAGTTTTTCGAAACCTATTTTGCACCACCTTTTTCCCAAAAAGGAAGGAGATTATGGCACCTTGCTGTTGCCAGCCTTTTTTGGAGACTCTGGCTAGAGAGAAACTCCAGGACATTCAGAGGTATACAGAAAATAATAATGTCTGTTTTTTATTCTATACCTGCACTGATAGCCTTCTGGGCCAAATCCATTTCCATTTTGCCACCTTGGCCATCTGTCATTTCCTAAATAACTGGGATTGCGTCCGACACCTTGCAGAATGTAATATTTCACCCTAAGTTGTCACTCTATACGATGCAATTGCAATGGAATTAGTCAACCCACTACTAGAATAAGGTGGAATCAACTTGGAGCCCTATCTTTTGTCTCTCTTTTCTTCCACCCTTATGCTATCTTTTGTTTGCTAGTCTATATGATAGCAAATACTATATTTTTGGTTGTTGCATGTCTATGGGATGGTTGGTAGCCAGACCAAAGCAATAAAAACATTCACCTGTGTGATCTACCAGCTGTCCTTTAGATATAGAACAGTCAGTTTGTTGCTCAGAAGATAGAGACTGAACATTGTTGCTTCAAATTTTTTTACAGGTCATCCTTGCAGGACTGCTTTCACATGTCGATGGTGGTACTGCAGCAGGGTAAGCACAGGTACAGAACCATGACCTATCATATTTATGAATGATTAATTACTTATTAAAATTATTTCAGGTATGTTGCTCTTTACAATGTTGGTGGGTCTCCTTTACTTTGGAGTATTGGGTATCAATTGTTCTCTCCTGAACGCAAGGAAGTTCTATCGTTGTCACGACCATCACTGCAATCCTTCATTCAGTTCGTATGGTTTTGGATTCGGCGTATCTTGAATCCTCCCATCTATGGGGTATGAAAAACCTTGCTACTTTTAATTTCCAGTTTTATCACCTGAATGTACATGCGATTCACATTTGACTTGTGTCTCCAGACTTTGATTGGACTGGTTATTGGGGCAACACCAATTTCATATTTTTTCTATCCTTACAAGGGAAAGTTTCTCGATATTCACCAATCATGTGAAGGCTTTAGAGTTCTCCACGAAGGTCTGGTTTTGTTCTGCCAATCTATCATGGAGGTATGCTCTGATTTCTGTACAGAAAGATAAATGAATGGGAGATCATATGTTCATATTGTATCATGTAAGATTGCAATCAACTATTTAAAGTAGCAAAACAATAAAAATAAAAATAAAAATAAAAAATAAAATAAAATGATGTTATTATTGAAGTGTCTTATGGTTAAACTTTCGAAGTATTCTAAAAGTCATAAGCTAATAACATGACTTCAATCCACCACACTGAAGCTGTTGTATAAGCATCGATGTTGCATCTGATGTCTGTTAAGAAAACATTTTCAGTAGTCTCTTGGAAATAATTAGGAAAAAACTTTAAAATTACAGCCATATAAATTGGGGATAGGGAGGCAAAGAATAAAAAAGCAGAAATCATCATGATCATCATTATAGTTTATTTTCAATTAATTGGGATCGGCTTCACGAATCCTGGTCCTCCATTATGCTCTATTAAAGGTCATACCCTCAGTGACATCATAAGTCTCCATATCTTTTCGGACTACTTTCAACCACGTCCTTTTGGGCCTACCCCTTGCCTTTTCAATCCTTCCACTTGAACTAACTCGCACCTCGTAACAGATGTTGTACTGGGTCGGCCCCACACATGGCCATCCTACCTAAGTTTACTCCCTTTCATCTTATCTTGAAAAAGCAGAAATAACATCATTAAAACTTGGCAATGCCCTACAAAGTGCAAATAAGTAGACATTATTTTATGTAGTGTTACAAACAAGCAGAAAATATCCTGTTTTGGTGGTCCTACCATCTCTCTGCTACTGTCCATCACTTCAAGGGACAATGAGGGACCTAAAAACAATGGTTTTCCATTCGTCAGCATTATGGTATGCTTTCCCAAAGTAGAATTCTATTGCTGAGATTAAATTCTGTTCTTCTCCATCTTGAAATAGACATCTATCTCAACTTTGACCAATATTATGTTCTTATGAATGAGCTTGTACCTTTATGTACTATTTATCTCTCAGGCATCATCGTTATTGGGGTCAGCAACGGCTACTGTTCAGACAATTATACTGGCTTGTGCCATTGGACCTCTTATCTCAGACTTTGGCCTAAGAAAAGGTGCTGCATATGAAACTGAAACAGAGTCTGGAGAATTTAATAGAGAAAAGGGATATACTATAGTTCTTGATAAGCACATATTTTGGGCAATTATATGCATCCGTCTTATTGGAATACCGTTTGCCATTCTATTCCTAGTTAAGGTAAGAATTAAAACCTTCAAATTCATATATCTTTAAATGCTACTGTTTCCTTTGATGTCATTATGGATTAGTCCCACCATTCTATCTTGTATCCTTCACAGGGCTTGTTGCATATGGGCTTGCTACCAAAGAATACAATTTTAGTGTTCACAGTATTGGTGAGTACTATAAATATTGAGTCTCTCATGCTATTATTGGTCTGTCGTGAGCAAGTAATGCAGCTTTTCGTCACAAGCTCTGCTTGGACATGCATCACTTTTGAAGACGTTTAATGTCTGGCATTTTAATGGACTGTTTCTTTACCCACATCTGATTTAAAACAGAGCATGTGCCATGAATATGACCATTGAACTGTGTGGTACCATGCGGCATGAAGCAACCCTATAAAGGTTTAGCTGAAATTGGACAATACACTGACACATGCATGTTTGGGTTTGTGTTTGTGTTTGAAACTACCTTCGTCTTTTGATAAATTCCAACTTCCTTGACTTTAAACTATGGTGAAGTTACCCAGATTTTGTCATTCATTTCCAATATTTGACTAAACCATCATGAAACTATGTTGATTTTGCCTGCTGCATATCCAGTTCGTTTCGTTGTTTTTACAAAGTAAATAAAAATCTAGTTTCTTCTATATAAAATGAAGTTGACTTGGAAGTTAAATTATCTTGTCATTAGTTGTTGAACAGTGTCCCTGCATAAATTGTTATTTTTTATGAGGGCAACCTGGTGTTTCACTCAGTTTTTCCCTGGTTTGAAATTATTAATATAGTTTATTTTTTTTTAGAAGAAAATGAATCAAATGGTTTCTACTTATACACAGGTAGTGAGTGCCATGCCAACTGCCCAAAACCTTGCTGTGATGCTACAGGTAGATTCCCTTTGACAATAGCATTGTCCCTGATGTTTATGTAACTAATTTCAAATGCTATGTTTGTTTAACTGATGTCTTGGTTCCACAGCTGAATCCAAGCAAAGCACCTCTTGTTGAAACATTTGCAAATCTTCTCCTTTATGAGGTTTGTCTATGATAACTTTAATTTTCGTATTGAAATATAGGATGTGCTAACTGAAAAAAATGTCAGGACAGTTCCCGGAAGGCCAGTATAGGTTCCATACCAGCGTTTGAAAACACAAGATGAGAAAAAGTTAAAATGTCCGGGGGTGTAAAGTAGTCAATTTTGAATTGAACTGACTCCAGAGTCCGGACATTTCAAGTTTCTGGCCCATCCGCATAAAGGTGAAATGACATGTGAAAATAGTAATTTTTAGGGAAATTATAAAAAAACATACCTTTTTTTAATAAACCTCGAAATTTTCAGAACTTCAACCGTACTTATTTTTTCCACTGTTTGCGTCTTTTGATGAGAATACCCTTCACGGTGGTCTTAGATCTGTGAAGGCATCACAATCGACCAAGAACTATGATGGTCATAGCGGGTTCCAAGCGAATACATCGACACTTAAAGAATCGTGATGGATTTTTGAACCAGTACATGGTCACTTGAAGCATCATGGCACTTAAAAAATCGCGATGGTCACTTGAAGTATCATAACACTTCAAGAACCACAATGGTCACTTGAAGTATTACGGTATTTAAAGAACTGTGATTCACATGAAGCATCATGATACTTACAGAACCTTGATGGTCATTTGAAGCATCATGACACTTGAAGAACTGTGATAGTCACATGAAGCATCACGACACTTGAAGAACTATGATAGTCACATGAAGCATCACGACACTTAAAGAACCGTGATGGTCACTTGAAGCATCACGACATTTAAAGAAGTGTGATGCTTTTACGGACTTAATATTCTGTGAAGGGTATTTTAGTCACAAAAATACGAAAAATGATGAAAAGGGGTATGGATGAGGCTTTGAAAAATTGGGGTTTATTTCTAATAATCTAATATATATATATATCTATATATATATATATATATATATATCTATATATATATATATATACTATA
>NW_006498404.1:5606158-5642868 GCF_000471905.2 Amborella trichopoda
CATATATATATATATGTATATAATTTTCTAATTTTTAAGGACAAGCTTTCTATACTTCTACAACATATAACTTCTTTCTTTTTATCCAACCGTCCATTTTGAATGGCGGGTTAAGATTGCTCCAATCACAATGTCACGTCTCTACACTATTTTACCATTTTATTTTTAATGTTTTTTCTATAAACTATTTTGACATCAAATTTTGGATGTCCATTTCTCTATTAAACTTGACTAGCAAAAAATATATAAAAAGTATTTTCAATAAAATAAAATGATCAAAATACCCTTAAAAGTTTCAAAAGGTATTTTGGTCATTATATTTTATTGAAAAATTATTTTTAATATTTTGATAGGTGTGCCCCACTAAGAAGATGGCACGGACCAAATTTTATGTTCACACAATTTCTATAAAAAAAAGTAAAAAAAAAATACTTTGAGATGTCGCATCTAAGATCAAACGGTGAGGGGTTCTTTTGATCAAGATTGGATGGTTGGATGGTAGGGGGGATAGAACTTCTATGTTGTAGAGGAAGTACAAAAACGTTTCTCATTTTTAAATTGAACCGACGCCGTGTTCCAATGACTCATAATATTTCCGAAAGTACAGAATATGAGAAAAACTGGCCAAAAGAAAACCTAGAAGTAAACCACAATTAACATTTGCTGCTTGATCCCTTTCGAGTTGCATTAAAGTTATTTTCTTGCGCTCCCCGAAATAGTGTCTTACAGGATTGCATCCCTTTAAATTGCACAAAAATTAACCCGGCTTACTTTCTTCTTGCAGTCTCAGCAGCCATGAGTTGCTGACGATATAGCACCCCTTTAAAAGTGCACAAAATTTCATGCTGGTTTACTCTCTTCTCACATTTAAGCTAACATGAATCTCTCATCGTATAGCACCCTTTTAAATTGCACAACAAACTTGTGGTTTAGTCTCTTCTCTCACTCTTTAACTAATGGTGCTTCTTTTGCAGTATGCTCTAGCCCTGGTCTCCATACCAATATGGACAACACTATTTACTGCACTATTTTCACGCCCATGAATGCTTGAGGTTTATGGAACTTAGTATTAATATCGATATAAAGAAGTTCGGGTCGTATAATTCCAATTATGGAAGTTCATTCTGATATAATATTGTGGTGGTAGTGGCATAATATTGTGTATTGTGTTTTTTAACTTGGCTTTTTTTTTAAGATACGAACTGCTGGAAAATAAAAAATTGATCGCCCTTTCAAGCTCCGGCCATACAACAAGATCAACACGAAATGGACCAAAAGTTGATCGTGTTGTATGGCATGAAAATAAATGATGAAAACCACAAAAATTTTTAGTAACTTCGTTGATTTTCCACACGTATCACAAATTTATTGGATTAAGTCCAGCAATTAAACAGTCACTAAGGGTTGAGGTTAGAATATGTTGAAGAAGATAATTAAGGAAAAATTTCAGATTCTATAAGCTTAAAGTCGAGTTTCTCTTAAGCCCAAGAGAATGATGTAATAAATTTTTAAATTTTTTTATGTTTCTTACTTTTTATATTTTAAGTTTGGGGTTGATTTGGGTTTCCAATTTTATTTGTATCTTTTTTTTTGTTGTAGAGATTTGAGATGTAGAATTGAAAGTTTATTTTTGTAAGATTTAAAGGCTAGATTTTAAATTCATTAGAAAATCTTATGGTAGAAGTCTGGGTTTGGAGTTTTTCTTTTTCATATAAATATGTATCTATTGGACCAAGAAAAAAAAGTAGTGAAGAGAAAAAAGTTGATTTTTAGATCTTGTGAAAGATCTTCTTTCGATGGGCTCCTTTTGAGATCGTAAGAGAGGGTATGATCTCTCAATTTTTGTTTGTTAATTTTTTTAATTCGTTTATTTCTTTCCCATCTTCCCCACATCATAAATCCTTGTATGATTATTCGCAATTTGGTTAAGCGTACTCAATCTCACTTTAATCGTATGTCAAATCGACTTTTTCTAGAGAATTAAGATAGAGGTTGAAAGCGTATTAAGGAATAGAGTTGGTTCGCAAAACGGACAGTGAGCATGAGTACAGGCATAGAGTTTAAGGTTCTCATGACTGTGTGAGCATGAGAACAAGTTTTGACAGTTGAATTTTTTTTCAGCTAATTGCAGCAACAGGCATAACATTTGGAGCTTCAAAAAAAGTCCAAGGACTCCCACTTGCATCGCCATTACAACATTTCATTTATTAAGCACATTGAGATTGCATTCATAAGGCAATGCATATAGCTCAATTTTAATACAAGAGTAACATCAAACACATTCCATAGAACCTAATTACATTAGATGAACTCATAGGTAATCACATATACATAACAATTAAAGCAAAAAAAAGACTATAGGACCATGGCAAGCCAAAAGCATGCAGTCGCCCAAGGATTATCCAATCGGAGTTTGAACATGTCATACCAGATCACCTTTGAATAGCATACGGATCAAGCTCACTTTGCTGAAAATTTGGAAAGCCAGAAGAACATCCCGTAATCAAGCATCCAAAACCTCTCCAAGTTGAAGTCAACATGAACAAAGGGCCTAAGATCAAACTATTAGGGGCGTACCACATTGAGAGGAATTGGGGTCAATTTTACACCATCAACTACGTGAATGGGGTCCAAGAAGGGGTCGCAACGGACCTGACTAGACATGACCTGGTATACCCATCCTCCCTCGTGTTTGGGTATGGGTTTAAATTTTGGATCTAGACACTATTTGGGTCCGGGTCTGGGTCAAGCCGTACCCGATCCGTGCCTGCAGTCATAACGTATATGATAGCAACCTTTAGGTGCGCGCTAGATGTTCGGATTGTCACAATATTGGCATCTTTTATAGTATCATTAGCAAAAAAATGAAGCTTGTAGTCGTAGGGTATATAATGGTAAAAAACATGGCAAAAAAAAAAAAACAAAAAATAAACGTCATGGTCATAAGATGGCAATGGATTTGACCAGACCTAGAACCCAATGAGTCCGGGTACGGGTCCAAATTTTGGACCCAAATACTATTCGGGTTTGGATTTGGGTTTAGCTGGACCCGACCCATTGCCACCCCTAGGTCGAAGGTGAGGTCTTAGGAAAACAACGTTTTGGGCACCATTGAACATCAGAGCTCAGAGTCCATGGACTGAAACAAGGGCTGCAAGGGAAACTTATATGTGACAATAGAGAGGTGGCATGGAGGAATTAAATAAACCCATGATACGATCTCGTGTGAAGCTTTGCCTTAGGTTGGAAATTGAAATGGCCAATATAATGTGGGTGAAACCTAAGGGGTATCAAAGGGAGGCACAAACGCTGTGTCTTGCTTTTGGAGGGATTTTTGTAGAAGGCTTAAAATAAGGCACTAATGGCTCCTATTTATAGAGCAAAATAAGGGTTCAGTTGAATTCTTTAAAATTATTTTTAAGGAATGGTAATGCGAGTCATTAAGCATAATGATCAACTATCATAAATCAAGTGTTGAGATTGCAGGTCCATCTATCCCATAGTCATCCATATCCTACTTCACCTTTAATTTGAATTTCATCCCACTTTATTTAAAATTAATTTCATTGTACTTTACTTTGAGCATTAGGATAAGGTAGAGACAGAAAATATCTTAAGAGAGCAATTTAGAGAGAGAAAGAGCCTAGATTATTCTCTCTACTTTTATGTGAAGAGGAGGTAGAAAAAGCAAGGAGAGAGGGATAAGTGCTCTATCATGCTCTCTAGAAATTTGCAAAGAATGGTGTGAGAAAAAAATGTTGGAAGAGTATAATTTGAATGGAAAAAAGACTTTTTTTATAAACGTTCAAGAGACCGCCCATTTAGTATAAAAGTGGTTACATGTACCACCATTCACTAGTCATAAGTTACATGCACACTTTTAGTCACAACTTATATGTGCACGTCTTTAATCTCGATGGTTGTTGTTACAAGCCTCTATCTCTTCAGCGGTTACTGATTGTTGGATGTTCCACACGTGCCACACTCAAAAAAAGATATCAATCCTTAAGCACGCCCTGTACATGTGCTTGGGCAAAGGGCTCCCCATGTGAGCGTGCGAAGTGCACCACCCATCATGTGCCTTTATGCCTATGCACCTGTGTTTGCGCTTGTACAAGTATATGCATGGAAAATGCTTACACTTAAATACCAACCAAATCCACACTCTCGTCTTCAATATGAGATTAAAACTTATACTTTCTCTCTCTTCAAAATACAATTTAGAAAAACCATACAAACCATAATGTTATTTTGAAATACACACAAATATTTTTCAAAAACCAAAATACTAACATGCTATGCGCACACACTCTCACTCAATCCTTACATCAAATAATTCGATAATATGGCCCCCACAAGAAGGCATGCAATATCGATCTCTCTCCATTCTCAATCTCAATCCTGTAATGATAGTCTCCCCCTCTACAGTATTTAGACCTTCTTTGCCCCCTTAGTCTCATAAAACACGGATTCAATCTAACAACCTTCCAATCTCACAAGTGCCCTCTTAGCCATATCTGCAAGTTTGGTTTCACATGACTTATGGAGTTATTTGTTTGCTCAAAAACCGAACCATCAAGGTTCAACAAAGCTGCCTTCTGGTTGTGTTCATCCATGATCCAAAGAATCCAATTCCCCCACATCATGGCAATTAGAAAATACTCTCTCATGCAACGCCTCACCAAAGCATAGAAATGTAGGTCGCCTTGCATCGGTCTCGCATGCTACTCCATTCTAAGGCGTGGCTTCTGAGTGGTTTTCTCTGTACATGTGTACAAGAATTACCTATTGATTTAGGAATCAGGTTTGGGTCAAGACAGTAGGAGTTGGCTTTTCATAGCACTACGTTTCAAGTTCCAGTCCTATATAACCTTGACAAAAGAAAAAAAAAACACGCTATTGAGGGTGTGTAGTGTTGATCGCATCTAACGTTGTCGTTAAGGACCAAATAATTATTGGTGCCTGGAAGAACCATTGAGTGACATTTAAGAAATCTCCTTCGCCGTTTTTGTTGCTATTGTGATCACATTAAATCATAATAATGTGGAGATACTTAGCACACAATTTGAAAATTGTTTCATGCGGGCTGGACCGCATGACTACATACCAAAACGTGTAAAGCATCTATCTTAGATTGGGTGCAAGTGGGTGTTCCATCTAAAAACAATGGCACTAACGGTCCAAATGTTTTTCTACTGAAATGATTATTTTTAGTTTTTTAAAAGGAAAAATTACGTAAATATCCGTTTTAGTTTTCGATATTACCAAAATATCGAATACTTTCTATTATTACTGATATACCCGTTTTTTTGAACTTCATAACAATTTTTTTTAAAAAAGACGTAACTACTCATTTTCGATTTTCAAGAACCGAAATCAAACCAATTTTGGTTTTTGAAAAACCAAAAATGGGTAGTTTCGTCTTTTTTTAAATAAATTGTTATGAAGTCCAAGAAACGGGCATATTAGTAATAATGAAAAGTATTCGGTATTTTGGTACTAACGGAAACTAAAACGGATACTTACGTAAATTTTCCCTTTTTAAAATTTACTTATATTTTCATATTCATGATCTCAATGTTAGAAATTAAATGTCGCTAAAAATTAAGTAAAAAAATCATCTCAAAAATAGATTTATTAATAGGCCCTCATTTCTCCGTATACGGCCTTGGCCGCGAAGAGACTGGGTCCTTATCTTTATAGGACCACATAAAGATATGGGCTTTCGAAGAAAAGCCGTTTGCTATTGTTTGGCAGTTACACATCCATCGTTTTTCTGTTTCAGTAGGTAGTATATCCCAAGATCTTTATCCTCCTTGTTGCTTTGATGTTTCGCAAATGACTTAGACCATTAACTTTGTTAATTTACTTATATTGAGATAAGTACTGGTTATTAGTCAATGCAAAGGTTAACCCTGTTCACTCTGTCCTAAAATTATAATATAAGGACCCTCGCTTTAAAACAAAATTAAACCTCGCTTCAAGATATTTAGCATTCAAGGATTTTCTTAGAAGAGTACCCACCATCTTCTTCAATTCAAAAGGATAACCAAAGGGAAGCTTTCATTGAAACACCTAATATGGATTTTCCATCAGAAAAATATTTTGTTAATTATACGTACAAAGCGTTTAGATTGAATCTGGGCTGATCTAATGATCACAATTTCATTTTGTAATTGAATTTTTATTTTTGTGATATAAGTCTAATTTTTTTGAAATTTGAGCTTTTATTTAAAAAATAGGCACACCTAATAACAATACCAAAAAAATAATTTTTTAAAATTAAATCGATCAAAATACTTTCAAGGGTATTTGGTTAATTTAATTTATATAAAATATTTTTTAATATTTTTTATTAAGTACACCTTAATAAAAAAGGTGGATGCTCTAAATTTTAAATAATTTAGATTTATTTTAAAAAATTAAAATTAAAATACAAAATACAATCATATAAATTATAGAGCAAATTACGTACGGACATTATTTGGGGGGTCAATTACCAAATGGACATATATTTGTTTGAAATTACGAGCACCAAACCCCACCCTACGACTATTTTTTCCCTAAGTTGCCCCTTGTTCGGGAGCGTCCGTTAAACTTGGATGAGTTTGCTGTTCGGTGTTTGAAAAACTTATGTTACCTAGGCATAAAGATTTATGCAATTAGTTATTGGAAAATTGTTTCATGCGGGCTGGACTGCATGACTAGGTATGCGGTCCAAAAAGTGTAAAGCATCCCTCTTAAAGATGGATGCAAGTAGGTGCGCCATCTAAAAACAATGGAAACTAACGGTCCAAATGTTTTCTTACTAGAATTATTATTTCTAGTTTTTAATGTTTATTTATTCTTTCATATTCCTGATCTCCATGTTAGAGATAACACATCTTTAAAAATTAAGTCTCAAAATCTATCTCAAAAATAAATCTATTAATAGGCCCACATTTCTACATACCCGGGCTTGACCCTATAAAAACCGGGTCCTTAGTTATTACATGGAGCAACATTTTTTGGCCTCCAAAAAGGTTTATCAATCAGGAATATCCGTCCGCGTAGCAGATATGAAGTGTGATTCATGGTGACAAATGGTTGCTTCTGTGGATTCCCTTGTGACCAGTGTGATTGCTGCTTTTCAGAAGGTACAAATTTCACTGTTTTTAAGTTCAGAGTTGCATTTAGTCAGTTTAGCATAAGTGCGACCTTTCCTGATTATTGAATGGGACCATCTAATGTAAGTCTCTCGTTTGCATGACTGACTCTTGTCGTGTGAATTTTGAGAAAAAAACGCAACGCTTTGATGAGAAAATGGGCACGAAGTTTGTTGGTGAACACTGCATTATTTTTGTTTTCTCCTTTTGAAATTGAACTTAGCATTATTCTCACCCGATCACCTTTTATTTCTTTTATCTTCTGATAGCGATCCGATTGTGATATATAATCCAACTTGATAATCTCCACTGCAACACCAAAGTATCCTCTTTTGGCTGAGTTAGGACTTGGCTAGCTGAAAAGGCTTAGAAATTTTGAAAAAATTCAAAAAACAAATAAATATATTCAAAGTAAAATAAAATAAAAACAACACCCAAATAAGTTTAAAGAATTATTCGAGAAATATTATTTAGAAAAATATATTTATAGTAGCAATTTAAAAAAATTCAAAAAAGCTAAAAATAAAGATCAAGATTTATGGCACTCACCAATTTTTACCCAAAAAAACTATTAATCATATGCCCAAAAAATAATAGATCAATTACCATATTTCATTATTTTAATTTTTTTTAAATATTTTTAATAGCCCAAATAGTAAGGTTGAGTTACTCGGCCGAGCGCACTTGTAAGCCTATTCTCGTGCACACTAGGGTGTACATTTAGTCCCGTTGAGGGAACATTTGAGCGGCATGCGCGTTTATTAAACACCACGTGATATAAACTGCACTTTAGGAATAGGAGTTAGTTGCAGTCTCTTGTTTTCTTTTATAATCCTTTGTCATCAAAATGAATACCACATTCCCCCCTTTATTTCTCCATACTTAATATATGGCTATATAGATATGGCTATAGGGAACTGTTGGGTATGTGTGGCCATTGAAGGCTTTATGAGTGTTTGTAATTAAATTTATTGATATAATGAAACATAAACTGGGTAAGATTGTGGTCATGTGTGGACCATATTAAATAAATGATGTGTTTTGATATCAGATTGAGCTTTACGAGTTAAATCAGTCGGTTGGAAAAAACCCATGTTACCTAGGCATAAATATTAAACCGATAAGGGTTGTAATGAGTCATCCCTTGATGAGGTTGGAGTATGTTGGGATGAGTGAGCCGAGTGACTGTGTGGTATGTGATGGTGGCCTTCAGAGATAGAGACCAAACCTTCATATGCGTACCAGCATACTACATACACATATGATAGCCATTTTCGGGAACACAAACCACCTTCAGAGTGAAGCTTGTGCATGTGCGAAGGACTACTCCTATGCACCATAGAGTCGTGGTTGCATCATGTATAGGTGACTTTGATACATCTCTAGGGGAGAACTTAAAATCCATAGACTAGGATTCCGACCTTTTACCTATGAGCCAGACTTTGGTGACCCACTAATGAGTCATTGAATAGACAATACGTCATGGGCAGCACTGGATTGGTTTGAGAAAGCAAGTGTGGATCGTAGTCCATAGTAGAAGGTGGAGTGCCCCAGTATTTATTTATTTATTCCTAGACCATATAGATTATTTTTCCATCAAAAGTATTTAATTATGTCGTATGATTTTTAAATTTGTTATTTGAATTTTTTTGAATATTTGGATTTATAAAAACAGAGATATTGATTTAAATATTCAAATTAGATTTTATAAATTTCTAAAAATTATAAATAAAATAATTTAAATATTGCATGGGAGGCCCAAATATATAAATGGGCCCACCATGACAATTTGGTATGAAGTGCCACCTACGGTGGCACGCCCCACCTTGAGGAGTTTTCTATTTTGTTAAATCAAATTTATGGCTTGAGGGTGTAGAAAACCTATGTTTTGAGCAGCTTATGGTTTGAGGAAGCTTTGAAATTTAAAAAAAGAAAGTGTGAGGAGGCTTGTGCATGAAATAAGAAGGCACAATATTATTATAAATATTTTTTTATTTAAATTAATTGATTGAAAAATGGTTTAAGAAATGGAGGATAAAGGTTCTAGCACCTTTTATATGATTTTGATGACCTATCCCTGTAATGAAGAGCTCATATCTCTCACCCTATAAGTCACCTAAAATCAATAGTATATATTCAATCTCACAAGAAGAAGTACGCCATGAAAAACCCTAAAAAATCCTAAACCCCTTGAAACACTACAAAAAAAGATGCCCCATACACATACTCTGTACACCTAAATCTCTCTCTTCTCTATCCCATATTGTATAGAGGGGCCTGCCCCTAGTAAAGGAATTCTCTCACCCTATCTCTCTCTCTAGTTTGTAAAAAGGGGGGCATGCCCCATCTCTTGAGACTCCCTCTCTTCCTTGACCAAAGTAGGGGGCATGCCCCACATAGAGAAAGTAAGGGGCATGCCCCACATAGAAAGACTCCCTTTATCTCATCTCCCTTCTCTCATGGCATAAAGGGTTAGGGTTTAGAAAAAATATGTTATCTCTCTCAATTAGGTTATCAAGGGGGATTCAACCTTAGTTTGAGATTTTGATTGAAAGGAGTTCTTATTCCATTGGAAGGTTTGACCGAATAGGTTTATCATGTTTGAGATTGAAGATTGGCCATTGATCCCGTGCCATTGGAAGTGTGCATAGAAGATGAGTAGTGCATAAAAAGTGTGCACATGGTTTGATAAATTGAAAAACTAAAAAAGTAGAAAAAGGGACTGAGAAATTCATGATGCATGGAAGATGGAAAAGAAATAAATAAATTGAAAAAAAAAAAAAAAGGAAAAAAATGAATGAGAGATTATACATTCCCTTGGGGTCTGTAAGGGAGTCCACCCCAAAAAGATTTCATCACAAGATCTAAAAATACACATTTGCTCTTCACTACTTTTTTTCTCGATCCAATAAATACATATTTATAGAAGAAAACAATTATAAACCCGTATAAGAATTCCTAATCAATATAAAATCCTAGCCTTTCATCTTAAAAAAAATAAAATTTCAATTCTACTCTTGAAACCTCTACGACAAAAGTAACCCCAAACCTAAAATAGAAAAAATAAGAAAAATAAAAAAAATTACATCATTCTCTCGGACTCAAGAGAAGCTGGACCTCGAGCTTATAGAATTAAAAAATGATCCTTTATTATCTTCTTCATTATGTTCTAACCTAATACTTTCACCCTTCATTAGTGAATGTTTGATTGCTGGATTTAATCCAACAAATTTGTGATATATGTGGAAAACCGACTAAGATACTAAAATCTTTTGTGCTTTTAATCATTCATTTTTCATGCCTTACAAGTTTTGGCATATTTTGTATTGCTAAAGCTTGAATTGGTAATCAATTTTTTTATTTCCAGCTCTTTGTATTTTTGTTCATCGTATTATAATCTATTTAGTAGATCTGTTAGAACTTGTACTACAACTTATTGTATTACTCTACCAATACGTTCTATCATATGTTTTTTGAGTCTCTTAATTATTTGATCCACATGCTCTACAACTGGATTAGTAAATGCTTGTGATGTTATCATGGTATATGGATATCAAGGTTCCGATACCAATTGATGTAGAGAGAAGCTTTGATACCAAGTGATCCAGAGAGCAGGGATAGAGAAATAAAACAAAGATGAAAATAAATAGATGAGAGATGCAAGGAAGTCTACCTCAAAAAAGATCTCTTTCCAATATCCATAAACAAAGTTCTTTTCTCTTCACTATTTATTTATTTGTTTATTTTTGATCTAATGATTATATATTTATGGAAGAAAACAACTATAAACCCTAACTTTCACCCCAATAATTCCTTTTTATCTCAAAAAGTATAACCTTCTAATTCTACCTCTCAAATATTTACAATAAAAAATAACTAAAATAACATAAAGAAAACTATAACCCTAACCCTAAAATCTTGAAAATAGTAAAATAAATAAAAGTTAAAAACTCATTCCATCAATTTAACACAGTGAATTCATATCTAAGGGACCACAAATGTCAAAACAAATATATTTAATACTTTTTGTTGGTCTTTGTGCCATGAGGTATTGATTTCTAATGGATTTATCCTTTGAGCTCAGTTCACATGTAGGTAAGTTTTGCTTTAACTAATGATATCAATATTTCTTCTAGCCATCATATTTTCAATGTATGATTTAGTCTAGCATTCCATAATAAAGAAAACATAAATCATCATGGATAGAAGACTATATAGAAAGAATAGTGGAATGCAATAACAATGTTTTTAGGTTCAAAGCAAACAATTTATCTATAAAAAAAAACCAATTAAAACAAGTAATGATGCACAACGTTTTCTGAAGTCCACTCCTATAAAAAAGAAATTGAATGTACTATTTAAGAGGGTCTGGACACCGAGAGTTAGTTCTTCCTCTAGGAGCATATATAATGGAGCAACATAGGCCAACCATATCAAAATATATGAAGGCATTTGGGCATCAAAACAACCTCTTCTAGTGAAATTTTTGAGATATGTTCGAATTTGATTGTTTAGAGCCTCGGCTCTATATAAACTTTTCCCAATAACAAATATGCAATCAAAGAATTAGTCCTAACATGATCGAATTATGGGAAAGTCCCATCAATGAACTCATTATTAAACTGAGTTGAAGTCAACATGAACCATTCATCCCACTATTTTTGGTACTGTCAGGGTGCAAGTTGTTGATATGCTTTTCAAAAGTTGGATTATGCATTCGGGAGTTGTAAGGGATTTCAACTTTTGAAAATAGTGTATTTTCTAACGTATTTTTGGACCATTTAATTTTTAAAGTTTTTATAGATCTCTCGCTCTATATTATTTTTTAAGTTTTAAAATTTATAAATAATTATGGAAATATATTTTAACACTATCAAAAAGATTTCCAGTAGTGAAACCACATTTCTCGACACTATTTAAAGGTAGGCTGTAATTTAATTGTTTAGAACCCAGGCTTTATACAAACTGCATCCTTTGATATTTCCTTGTTCACCATTCACTCTTGGGTGCCTCGGCCTTCACGTTCTCCTTCCTCTTGGGAAAGTGTCCCTTCGGCTTGTGTTTGGGTTTGTTACCACCGTTGGGACTGTCTGTCCTGCAACACCTGAGAGCGCCACTAGAGGAATACCCTACCGCTAAATCTAGATGTTAAAATTATCAATGCTCCTCATAGTTAGCAGAACCATGATATGTCCCTTATCAGTATCACTCATAATGTTGCCAACAATGCCTAGGTCATATATCACTTGTGGAATTTTCCTCAAATGCTCCATCATGGAGTCTTTGGTAGTTTTTAGTCTAACCAATCTGGTCATTAAGAATGCTACTCAATATAGAGTATCATTCACAATGATCATTCCTAATCGAAGTCCGATGAGCTTCCATCTCAGGACTAGTCTGGGCCATGTGATCTTCCTCAACGGGTTCCATGTGACAATAAGTGGATACCCCACCAAAAATTTTGGAGTAAGGAATTCTCAAAAACCTGTAACCTTGTACCCTAGTCACCTTTTGATTACTATACTCACCCAGAACCTATCTTAATACTTGAAAATAGTCATTCTAGATAGTCCTGAGCTTTATAAACAAAGAAAATCAACTTGATCACAAATTCCACATTCCAAAACCTGAAAGCGACACTCAAAAGTCATAAACAAGTTTTTTTTGGCAAACTTTAGGTCCAGTCCATAATTTGAAACACCCGAGGGTAAGGCGTTTTGAGCAGAAAAATCCTGAAAAAGCCGCATGTAGGCTTCAGACCTAAAAATGACCTAAAACACCGCGGGGTTTAGCATCCATTGACTTTGACTGAATTTGACAACAATTTTGAGAGGAATACAACAGATAAACTTGAAAAATGCGTTGAAACTGACTTTTGAAGTATGGCAATCCTCCCTCTAAACCCTAATTTTTACATTATCCCTTCGATAGCTAAAACCTAATTCCAAAACATCTTACTTTAGGAAATCATTAACGCTAGACCCTTATTCTAAACCTAAGTTTTCAAACACTAGAAATCTAGGAGCTTAACCCATAACCCTAGCTAGGTCAAGCCTGGCTAGGAAATTTTTTTTTTCTTTTTTTTTAATTAATTCAATTTATTTTATTTTTAGTTTTAGGGTTTTCTAATAAGATTTTGGTGCAATCTTGAGACGAATCTTTATAGAGTTCCTAAATAACCCTGATCTCTTTAGATAAAGTTTCTTTTTGAACTATAATTTGACATACCCCATTATTTCTATCAATTTATATTTTAATTTGTTTAAAACATAATTATTAAAATTTATTTATTTTAAAATTTGTAACAAATTTATTTATTATTAAATTTAAACTTTTAAAATTTTAGATAATTATAAAAAAATCTATTTTAAAAATTTTAAAAAAATTCTGAAGTCTTCTCCCGAATTAGCTGAAGCACTGAGTTGCTTCATTTTTTTAGACCAAACTGAAGCAGACTCCGAAGCAAACTTGACAACATTGTTCAAGGGTCAACATATTCAAACATCCAAAATAGCTTGAAGCAAAATAATCGGATGGCTAAAGGGGTTAGTGCTGGTAATCAGCATCCAGTTAGCTTTTGAACCCAAACTCCTTAATCCTCATCATCAAGCTAGAGACTACTTTTTTTTTGGGTAAATTAAAGTGATAAGTCAGCGGGGATCTGGTCTCTACCCTTTGGTGAGAATGGAGTCAGAGATCTCATCATGGGGCTTGATAATATCTACTGCCAAAGCCCCAAGTAATTCTCTTAAAGTGGTAAAGTCATTTGGTGAGAACCTTAATCCTCATCATCAAGCTAGAGATTTTTTTTTTTTGGGTAAATTAAAGTGATAAGTTCAGCGGGGATTTGGCCCCTACCTTTTGGTGAGAATGGATCAAAGATCTCATCATGGGGCTTGGCAATAACTATTGCCAGAGCCCCAAGCAATTCTCTTAAAGTGGTAAAGTCATTTGGTGAGAATGGAGTAAGAGATGTCATCATGGGGCTTGGCAATAACTACTGCCAAATCCCCAAGCAATTCTCTTAAAGTGGTAAAGTCAATGGAGATTTGGGTATCTACCCTTTGGTGAGAATAGAGTTAGAGACCTCACCATGAAGCTCAACAATACTACCGCCAAGGCCCCAAGCCATTTTCAATATCTAGAGACTTCTAAAAATTTATTTTAGTATTCGGGCAACTACCCTTTGGTGAGCATAGAGTCAGAGACCTCACCATGAAGCGCACCAATACTACTGCCAAGGCCCCAGGCCATTCTCAATATCTAAAGACTTCTAAAAATTTATTTTAGTATTATAAAAATAATTTAGAACAAAATTGATTATTTTAAACCTATTTTGATGGGAATTAGATCCAACTTCATTAAGAAAACTGTATAAATACTGAGGCACTCTATCTCTACTAGTCACTATGTCGCACACTCGCTTTATCAAAGTGACCTAATAGTTCGCATGACACACAGTTCATATGGATTCATTATTGGACTACCAAAACCAGTCAATAGGTGATGAGAATATAATTTTTGTATATGGATTATAGTTTCCCCCTTGGGACAAGCCTATGTCATGCAGACCTATGCACAATTATCACAATTGGTGCATCAGGGCTATCTCTCACACATATACATGTCACACCTTCAATGGTATCTGCTTCCCAATACGGCTTTCATATATATATGTTGTGGGATGGTCATGATGAGGATTTGTACATGTCACACCTTGAAAAGCTCTTTTAGTTAAACGAATAGTGGTGTTTTATATAGAGCTCCCCATTTGAACATGGGTGGATGCTCAAAACCCAAGAGAATTGATTAAAAAAAATATAAAAAATTAAACAAAAATTCGTGTAAAGGAAAATTTGACCAAAAAGGTCATGCACAGAGTTCAAAATTGACAAATAGGTTTCTCAAGGTTCAGGGGTTATAATAAGTTTTGGAAAATTTTTACGTTGGCTGTCTACCTAACACAACCCAGCTCTTTTACCGGGGCATGAGACGGTCTAAGTGAAAGTTTAAGGTTTCTCAAGGAGGGCCTTTTCCCACGGACATAGCATGGGGCCTTAGTTTTGGCTTTTTTTGGAGCTAAAACAAACAATCTGTTACTGAAAAATGTAGATCATCTTGCCACGCTCATTTTGGCATATGATTTGCAAGAAACACTGAGTATTTGATGGAGTTCTTGTTGGTTTTGAGTATCATGGTTTCGATACAAATCTTTCTTGTGTTCTTCAATTGATTACTCCAAAAATACCAGGTTTATTGCTGATATTTTGTTGGTAAATCGAAGGAGAACCCAACACTATCATTTTGCATCAATAATCGTGCGAAGAGACCTCTAATCGACCAAGTTATGATTGCAGCAAGTCACTGGAAAACCAGTTTTTTGCTACATAAAAAATTGTGCCCATCTTTGAGCTATGGATGGTCATCGATCATGACCACAATCATGACTTTTCTCATGTTAAATCAAAGATAAAGAAATCACGATCGAAATGCATCAAGTTTGAGCTTGATTTGACAATCCAATGTTGAATTGGCATCGAAAGAAGATGAAGAGATCATGCAAACTGATTTTTGCATGAACTCCAAAACTTGTGGACTTCTCTCTAAGATCTCTTTCAATCTGGTCGACGATCATCTGTGGGCCCCATACCAAAAGATCGTGCTCGTCGAGGAGTACGACATATCCAAATTTCAGCTCGATCCGATTGCGAATTGAGAGATCTAAGGATGCAAAGTTTTCCAATTTTTAAGTACTACAAGATTTTACTATTTTTTTAAACTAGTTCAAGCTGTGAAATCCTGAATAATATATAAACAATCCATTTCTAAAAAGTAGGGCTAAAAAAGTCTGTTTCACTTGAAATTCGGGAGTTTAAGGGTTTTTTGGCCTTCAAAATTCATCTCCAACATCTTGGAGGCCATTTGGGGTTTTTCTATACACCTTTGGGGGATGGTACTTATTTACCTTACTTTCCAAACGTCCTGTCATTGCGACGCCCAGCTGAAATTTTGGGGATATCCTTCGGGTACTAATAAATCGCACCCTTGTGCTATTTTTATGGGCTGAGATGATGTCATACTGATATTTTTGAAATTTGAGCTTTATGCTTTGGTGGCCGTTCAGGCCTGCTTGATGTCTGAGAGTCACGGTTCCAACCGTCTCTTCTATTACCGGGTGCCTCAAGCGTACAAACAGTTAAGAGTAGCATTGATGGTGGCCTTGATTTTTGAGGGAATAGAAAAAGACTGGAGAAGGAGAGGAGCGGGTAAGGACCTTTAGGTTTTTCATATTTTCTCTTCGGACTCTTGTGCTCCCTTGATGGGGCGTCTTGTTCTCTCTTTTTTTTTTTTTTACCATCATTACCGGTGAACTCAATTGGCTGAAGAGGATTCAAGTTCTGGTGAAGTAGAGAAGCAGGAGGTTTTGGTTTGCATAAGGTTGGCAACGGGTCGGACCACGGTCAGGCCGTCGCTGGCCCTATTCCCTTGAAGCCCTTGGCTGGGTTGGACAGGGTGAAATCAGAAAAAAACAAGGGAAAATATATACATAAATAAGAACCAGGCCAGACCAAACGGGGTCGCGACTATCTTGGCTTGGCCCAAGCCCAGCCCAGCCCTTGAACCACATTTCGTAGCGAGGGCCCTAATGTTTTTGGGCCGGGTCAGGCTACCTGGCCAATTGCTGCCCAATTGAGAGAATTTTTTTTTTTTCGTTCAAACGACAAATTACTATTAGAGTGAAAAAGGCTCTTTTAAACGGGGGAATTTATGTCATTTTCAAATATCTTGAGGGTGAATTGTAATTTTTTCAAAAAATAATGAAAAGTCATTCCATAAAATCAAAATGGCAAATAATCCTATATGATTCTCTCTCAACCGTATATATATAGAAATTCAAATGATCGCCTTTAAATTTGATAGAGATTTTTTTTAAAAATCAAATAACAAGCCCATGTGATGATTTATTTATAGATCCATGCCAACATGGAGGAAGCCCAAATCACTGATGCGTAATGTCCGCAAGTTTCCCGAAAAACCGTCCTCATAATCTGCCCCAAAATTAATTGAAAATTTCAAATTTCATGTGTGGAATGTGGCCGCAGCGAATGATAAAGGCGCCTTCACCGGCATTTACTACGTTCAATGTATGAAAGAGGCGTTAGCATATCAACAAAAACAAAGAATTCCAAATCCAGAGAAAAGGAAGAGTCATTTCAGCGAGTCGCGTCCAAAAGAGTGAAAGCCGCACATAAAAACAAAATTTTAAAAACGTCCAGGCGGCCCATGCACGTGAAGAGAGAATCCTATGCGCCTCACTACACTAGAGAGGGGACGGGATATATTTGGAGAGAGAGAGAGGATTGATTTTTAATATTTGAGTAAATAAATAAATAAAATATAAAATGAGTGATAAAAAATTACGAGAAATGTCGTTTATTGTAGACTTTTAAATTTTTTTTATAATACCCCTAGGTCTGGGGATAGTATCCCCGGACCATTTCAAGACCGATTTTAAATATCTTTCTTTTAGTTTTTTTCAATTGTCTGAGTCGTGTCTTATGTTTTAAGACTATTGGCAACTAGTATGAGATCCATGCGGTGTTACACCCCATTATAGACGGTATGAGGCTGAAGATTTTGGACCGTTTCAATCCAGTTAGTGGTCCAAGGCCCCAATCCTTGGATTGGGTTTGACCACTTTATAGGCAATCGGAGGATGGAGATTTCGGATTACCTATAATGTGGTGTAACATGACAATGTGGGTAGTTTGAGGATAAGGACCTCGAGCTGCCTATAATGTGCTCTAACACCATAATCTAGGTAGTCTGAGGATGAGAACCTCGGATTAGTCGCAACTATCCCAATACATAATACACAGCTCAGACAATCGAAAAAAAACTATATAAAAGAAAACAATTTAAAACTTAGTTGGGATGCCATCCTCGGATTGAGGAGCAATATGGACAATTTAAAAACTCTATAGTGAACGACCTTTCTCATAATTTTTGGCAAAAATTGACAAATTTTGTATTTTATGTATGGGATAATCTACGGGGTAAGATTTCTATGCTTCTCCTACTGCATAAACGAATGGATAGTTGAGATAGCCCTAATCACAATGTCATGTCTCTATACTATTTTATTCATTTATTTTTTTTTACAAACTATTTTGACACGAAATTTTGGGTGTCTACTCCTCTCTTACAGTCACAACTGTATAAAATATAAAAAAATATTTTTAATAAAATAAAATAATCAAAATACCCCTAAAATGTTCAAATTTAGAAGGTATTAATTCAAATTTATCGTATCGGAATGCTAAATCACTTAACATTAACTAAAAAAAAATTAAGAGATTTATCCAAAAAAAAAATGTTTAGAGCACTTTATATACGGACACAAAAGGTTAATGTTAGAGTGAGTTGTGATGTGTGGATTTATTAAGTATGATGTGTCTTTTTTTCAAAAATTTACTTTTCATGATATCTTGTTCATCAAAAAAGGGTGTTTGTGTAAATATCATTAAAAACAATATGTGCTTTTCTCATTTTCATAATGGAGTAGAGTTGAAATTCTTATTAAAAGACAATGATTCTGGATGGAGCCCACATGGACTCGAATACAATTCGAACTGGAACCAATCCATTAGATCCATATCTTAGACCTATACCATGACCTAAGTCGAGTCTACCTGTCGGGTCTTGGGTCCATGGGTCCCAATTGCCACTTGGGGTCCCAAACTTTCAACTTCTATTTTAAAACCATTGGAGAGTGAGAAAAAGGATCTAAAGAGAATGTAGGATCGGAGAAAGAAAAGTACACGTTAAGGTAAAGTGAGTGGGCAGTCGATCGTCCAATCGACCCGGCCAACCCAAACTTGCCAAAGTATCTAGAGTTTGGTGCTCAAACTCGGATCTTAAAAAAGAATTAAAAAAATTATTTGTATGATATGTTTTTATTTTGGGTTTCGTTTATAGGGTTGTAACTTTAAACAATCCAATTAAAGAGCACCTCTAAATTTTATTATAAATATAATATTGATATAAATTTTTTTATAAATATAATATTGATATAAATTTTTTTATAATAGTTTGAGAATCTATTTTTATATCTAATTATATAATTTTAAATTTCAAAAATGGTTCAAATCAAGTATATATATATATATATATATATATATAAATCTTGAAAATGGACCGTTCAGATAGTGTGTTGCAAGATACATTATTTCTGGATTTGAAATCTTTTTTTTCTTTTTATATTCATATATCTCGATGTCGGGATGATCAATTAGAGGGTTTTTCAGCATCTAAACAACCTTTTATGATGGACTTTTGAGGCGTATCTTTAATTCTGCATTTTAAGGTTGTAACCTTATACACACTTTTTCGTTTTATTTATTTATTTATTTTAGCATAGATTGGAAAGTATTTTGTCAATAAAGTTTAACACTTTTAGGCATGTTTAAGATCTAAACCGAAAGGAAGCAAAATCTGGTTTTGTCGCTTCAGTTAGATTCAAACTGCTTTGGGCTACTTCGGTCAGATTCGAGTCAGCAGCGGGTTGATACAGCCGAAGCAAATAAATATCTATATAAAATTATTTTTTTATATTTTTGAATTTGTGAATTTATTATTATTATTATATATATATATATATTATTTATAAATATCTAATTTAGTTTATTAAAATTTTAAAAACAATCTAAAGTCTTTATTCGAATCGACAAAACACAAGTTACTTCATGTTTCTCACTAAATCGGAAAAGACTTCGAAGCGAACTTGACAACATTGGCATGTGAAAGGCGGGTTCCAATGCAAGTTGTAGTTTCTTGCAAAGTGGAAAGTGGAAGGGAAGGAAAATTCTATTACGGACTAGCTTGCATTTCTACATATGTGGTCAATGATCTATCTAAAAATAATTGAAACCAACTGTCTAAATATGTTTTCAATAAAAATAATATTTTTATTTTAAAAAATTTATTTATTTTTATATTCATAATTTTCATGTTAAATATTATATGTCCTTGAAAATTAAATCCAAAAATCCACCTCAAAAAAGTTTTTTAAGAGGTGCCTCATTTTATTGAAAGAAATTGAGCAAGCTCTAAAGAGAGAAAGAGCGGGGAAGTAGAGAGAGAGAGAGAGAGATGGGAAAAGTAGAAACAAAAGAAAAGCAATATGCATATCTACCGGGTTCCTACTTTCGCTAATTACGGGGTGGGTGGGGACTCGGAGTGCACCAACCCACGTGAACCCCCACCCCACCCTATTCTTTCCAAAAAGCAAGAATGCCCTCCCACCGACAACCAAAAGTGAACCGGACAAATTAAATTCATAAAAAATTGAAACGACATCTACAGCACTTACGAATCATTGCTTTAGCGGGAGCATACTGTACAAACGTAGACAATCCCATAATCCCATTGATCCCAAGTTTATCGAATATCAACTGTTTAGGGGTGCGAAAGTGAAACTCACCTATGTCAAGATTTTAATATTGAAAATATTTGGGATAGATCTTATAGGACCTTCCTCCATATGTGTAGAGGATTTTAAAAATTCATTAATTGGTAGACTGATCTCTAAAAAAGTTATCACATAAGGATGAAATTTGATTTTTTATAGATACGTATCAAATTTAATAAATTTAATTTAATAACGATTTTTTGAGATCTTACGCACATAAATCAACAAATTTAATGGTGATCCTTTGATGTACTACAGGTTGAAGAAGATCCTGTAGAATCATTTCTCTTATAAAAAACTTAATAAATATGGTAGATCGCTTGGGTACATCAAAACAAAAAACGGTAGATCGCTTGGGTACATGAAAACTAAAAAAATCTAAAATAGTACAAAAAAAAAAAAAATTACTTGTTAGAAAATGCACTATTTCAAAAATTTTAAAATTTATTTTTTCACTCTTGTCTACACATCTTGATGTCGAGATAATTGAGGATATTTAGGCATCAAAACAAACAACCCCTTACAAAGAAATTTTTGAGGTAGGCTCTAAGTTGATGGTTCAGAGCCTCAGCTCTATACAAGCTTTGCTTTTTCCATTATGTAATAACCTCTAAAGGATAATGCAACAATATTTAGATAACAATTTCAAAACAGTATAATTCACTGCAATCTTACATCTTCAACGCAGTAATCTCCTGTTTTTACAGAGACATGGATAGGGAGAGAGTATGCGGTCTCCTCCAGTCCTTTAATGGAAGCACTGAGAGGGAGAGATAAAAGTTACAGGATCTTCCTCTCTTCTTTTACCTAAGCATTGTGATTACCAGATCTGCACAACCAGAAGACAGGACATACAGAGAGAGATAGATAGAGGAAGTTGAGGGCAAGTTTCTTTCCCTTCTTAATTTGTTGCAGTAACAGTAACAGTGGTAGTAACTAGCTATCCATGGACTGTAGAAGAAGAGATTGGGGATCAGCACTTGTTGGGAGTGAAGCTCACCACTGAGTTCGCGGTGTCAAAGGCGACCCGGGTTCCCTGCTGCTGTACATTGCCGATGATCGACAGCTGCGAGTTCGTGGGGGCGAATGCGAAACAGAAGGTTCCGGTGGAGTCGACCGGGACCAGGTAATTCTTGGCCGGCAGCACCAGCGCCTGCCCTTCTGGGAAATGCAGGGACACTGTCGGCACGTCGACGCTCGCCCTCCCGGAGAGATCGTAACATGTGTCGAACAGCGACACCCCGGACGTCCTGGGCAGCGCCTGTGCGCCCTTCACAAAAGCATCACGCAGGGTTGTGTAGGCTTGGGACTGGAGCCGCGTAATGGCTGTGCCGGAATCGACGATGGTTCCACCATCTCCACCCTCATCCATCTGGAACGAGGATGGTGGGATCGACAGCACCGATCCCCCAACCCCGATCCCCGACAACCCGATGTAGTAGAATGTGTTCATCCGGCGGTTGTGCATCAGAGGTGCCGTCACCGTGCCGGCTGGATCACCGCCGAACTGGAGGGTCGACGAGGAGGATGAGTCCCGGTCGACCAGGCAGTACGAGAAGGTATGAGATCCGAGTTGGGAGGGGAAAGAGAGGGCGCCCTGGCCCAGCCCCAAGAGTCCGGCAGCAGCAACGAAGAGGCCCTCATTGTCGTGGCCGCAGCCGAGGGCGATGTTCCGGACAGGCGCCGACTGTCCGAGGGTGAGGGTCTCGGTGGCGAAGTCACCAACAGTGTAGGAACCGTCGCCGTAGGAGACCTGGTACATGCATGTCGAGTTGTTCCGGCAGGCGGAGACGTCGAGCGATCTGCACACAGACGAGTCGCAGCCAACAGCTCTGTAAGACGATGAGGAGGTGGGGTTGAAGACAGGGTCGGCCTGGTCGTAGCAGTCGGAGCACGGCTCGCACTGCACCCACGAGACGTCGCTGCCGGTGTCGAGAACCATGTACTGCTCGTGCGCCGGCTGCCCGATGCCCACGCGCGAGAAGTACTCACCGCTCCCCTGCTGCATCCCAGAGACAACCGGGCCCTCAATGCCGGATGCCGCCTCCGACGCCTCCTCGTCTTCTTCAATCAGAGGCTCCATTTCAGAGTGTTTGACGCCTTTGGCAGCAAGGGCCACCCGCGCACTGATGCCGCGCACTCGAGCAGCATCCCGCCGGAGGCGAGCAGCCGTGAGGGCGGCGTAGTCCTCGTGGCCAGAGGGTTTGACGGCTTCTCGAGGGTGGAGGCGCACTGTCAACAAGGACTTAGATGATCCTTCTTCTTCGCCTGCCGATTCAAGCTCAGCCTGTTCCTGCTGCTCAGCTGTTGATGAGAGAGAGAAGACATGGCGTGTGGCTTGAAGGGAGGCCGCGACGTTGAGGGTAGTGGTGGGGGTTGGGTGGCTCTGCAACTCCCTCCCCATAGAGAAAACAAGCAGGTGGGTTAGAGAGAGAAAGAGGGTTAGAGACAACACTGAAGCCATTGCTACTCCAGAGATAAAGCTAGAGAGAAATAGATCGAGTCTTTAGAGAGAGAAAGAGTCTCTCTCTCTAATTAGCGTGGGTTACAGAGAGAGAGAGAGAGGGGAATATGTATGGGGGTTTGGAAGGAAGGTGGGTGGGTATTTAAGGGGAATTGTGGGGCCATGCATAAATGATCACGTCATTGGCATTGGTCGAATAGAAAGAAGGTGCAATTATGAAGAGACAATGCTCTCGACCTACTGTTACTTACTCCTGCCCTTTTCTTTATTCGGCGCTGGACGATAATACCCTCTATCAGAAGCGGCTCCTCCAAGGGTAAAACGGTAACTTTTCGACCCAACATAATTTTATACGATGTTAGGACTTGACCAACGTGCTTTATGATTTGGCAAAAGAGAGATTTTTATTGGCAAAAGTTTATACAAATTTTTTTTTTTTTTTTTTGTGTCTAAAACGGGAAAAAGTTTTTATGTGGTCGTGACATGTACAAGTACAAAGTAAGGTGCACCTCAAAAAAAACCATGTCGAAAAGATAAGATGTTTTTAAGTTGGAAAACCTTAAAATTAATCTTTTTGATCTTGGGACGTGTGAATATAGAGAAAATAAAATTTTGAGTCATAAAAATAATGTACTTTATAACGAGTTTTTTGGACTATTTATTTTTAAAATATTCAAGTGTTTGTAGATCTGCTCAATCTGTATTGTTTTTTGAAATTTTAAATTTTATAGATAAGGTTAAACATATATTTTTAATGCATTGTAAGAATTTCGACACTGGAACTGTATCTTCAAGTAAAATTCAACGGTGCACCTTAATTGTGTAGTAGTATAAGGTGGATAACTTATACAAACATCCATTTTTATGTGTCTCGTAATATTTTTAGCATTGGACATAGATATATTTACATCGGGATCGCTTTTTATGGAATTAAATTATTAAAACTAGGAAAAGATTTTGATAGGGTTGCAACTTTATGAAAATAAGTAAAGCAGAAAACCTTCAAATCGATCATCTAAGCCTTTAGCATTATAGTTATGAAAAAACTTAGAATTTCAAGCCGTAACAATAATGTACATTGTCAAAAATTATCTAAACCATCCATTTCACTCTAAAACTAAGTGTTCACAGATCTGCAAGATCTGTACCATTTTTTAAACCTCAAATTTTATAATCGGTATTGAAAATTGATTTTAGAGCTATCATGGAGATATTCAATGCCCAAAGTTCTTGTACTTTTAGTAACATACAAGACTAGATGCATTCTAACAAATGCTCGATAGAGATTAAGGTGTTTATAAGGTAGAGGTTCTAACACAGGCTTTAATGATGGATAAGCAGTCTTAACGAGCACTGGATAAAAATATGTGAGCTTGATAAGCTCAGCCTTTGAAGATATGCCGTGGTAATTGAATATGTTCTTAGTCACCATATGCAAGACTAAGAATGTTGTAACCGATACTTGATGAAGATAATATGATAAAGCGGTCTGTAATGCATGCTAGATAACTGTCTTAACAAATGGTTGATAAGAAACGAGAATGGTTCTTGATAACACCTGCTCTGATATGCCCCATGATATGAAAATATGAAAGATATGATAATGCCCAAGATTCATTATACGAAGACCACAATGTCTTTAGAGTCTTGACTCATTAGTCTGCCTTTATATGTCTTGATTTACAATCGATAAAAGATATGATACTAATTGCTTGTCAATTATGCATGTTCAAGTCTAACTTACAGTTGATGATAGAAGATATGAAAGTTGTCTCATTGTGAGACAGATTCTAGGATACATATATTTCTAAGGCCCCGATATGCCTATCCATGTGATATGTGGAGGAACCTTATGCGGTTTGATATACATAATGTCCTAAATCCATCGTTAGTTACACATGTGCATCGTAACTTACAATCTATGATAAGAGACTATGAAAACGTTTCAATTTGAGATGGAACTATGAGATACATGTACTCCCATGGCACATGGATGCCTCTCCACTGGATATTGGAGGAGTTTTGAGTGAGAAGTAATATGATTCTATTAACCCATTAGTTAAGAAAATGTGGGGCTTAACAGACAGGGGATAAGGACACCTCACCATATGATGATATATTGAGGTAAATCCTTGAAAATATATCTTTTGGGGCCTTATATGCCAAAGTCCGATAATGATATAACCTGGGCAATATCCAAATTTGGCTTAATCTCAGTTCATATCCATCGTTAGTTAATAAATGGCTTGACTAATCATCCAAAACTTGTTATTTTTTGGAGCTGAGACTCACATAGAATCATATTTAAGGCATTATAATCATCACCCTGAAGTTTCATATCATCCGAAGGTGAATTAACTCGTCATCCATATACCCCGGTGGTTAGAGCCTTAAAAGCTTTATACTCTGTATGTTACAGTCAGGTTGACACCCGGTCACCAAAATTAGGAATTTTTTTATCGATATGAGGAATGTTTTCATGGGACTAGACCATTAGATGAGTGATTCAATGCTCTATCACTCTAAAAAGGTGCAACATTGACTGAATTGACATTAAGAAGTGGTTGCATTTGCAATCCACTGGTTGTGCAATGCAGTTTTCAACAGAAATATAATAAATTGGCCGGATCATATCTTTATCATCTGAGGTCCATTTAAGGCAAGACTTGGACATTGTGTTCGTCTTCGAGTCCTCTTTCATCTCTCCAAATTTTATGTTCAAACGATTTGTCATTAAGAAGTTGTTGCATTCTCAATCTACTGGTAATATACCAGTTTTGCTGATGCAATTTTCAGCAGAAATATAGTAATTTTAATGGACGAGATTTCTCTTATACATGATCCATTTTAAGTGAGACTTGGGTTGTTGGTTCGTCTCTAAGTCTTCTTTTATCCCTCCAAAATTTCATAATGAATGGATCTACCATCTGAAAGTGGTTGAAGAAATACAAAGACGTGTCGAGACAATGCTGCAGAAGCTTAACTGACACTCGATAAAGAATAATAGAATCCCTTATTTTTCTCACATGGTGTCCTTGCTGGATCTGGGATCTGTGAATTCGAAATTGAATATTATGAAGATAAGCATTGACTAATATTTGTTATTATCATCAGAAGATACATGTGTGTGCATTCAAACTCATTCAAATTACATGATTATCATCTTGAAGATTAGAACGTGAAGATAAGGATACAGATCAGCGAGTGGATGAAGACTGAAGATTTTGTGATTATCAATTGATGTTGATCGTTATTCCTTGACATCATTCCTTGATGCAAAGAGGTATTTGATTATTTTGGAGTAAGAGGATCGAATCAACACGAGTGTGTTAGAGAGAAAGAGATAGAGAGTGACTGAATTTACAATACGTTTAGAGGCAGTCCCACATATGACTATTTTTTGATTCACATATGAGATAGAGAGATATATTATAGTCTTACAAACCTACTTGAAGCCCGATCTCGAAGAAGAATAGGTCATACAACAGTACCCCGTCGTTTAATCTCAGGTATATGGGCCCATATGCTCATGATATTGTTTCTATTTATGTATAACTGCATATTTTCTTTTCTAGAATCGAATTTATAGGTTTCAAGGCCTGAATCAAGGGTATTCAGCTTATTTTCCTTTTCTTTAGATGTTATAAATTGTAACAGAGAATTAAATCTCTAGAACTTGTCCGTTGCCAGTATATGCTATAAAAAAAACCTGTGTTTCTATGATATAGAATGCATAAGCGAATTTGTCCCCGAGTGTGATGTCCTCTGCTCTTTGTTTAGAGTCTAATGTTTGTTTAAAATTTTTAATCAATATAAGCATCACATTTTCGGAGTGTCCATAGCCTAACGGATGGAAAAGGCCCAACGAGAAAGTGTCGACGCCATCGGCAATGGCGACACTTTCTGACAAGTTACACGATGAGACAATATGGATGTACGGAAAGGTGTCGTGTGTTAGTACGAATGAACACGTTAGGTGTCAGTACGGGATGGCTCTAACAACCTCATCAGTTGCGCCATCTTCATATTAGTCGAATGAAATGTCACATTAGTTGACATCTGTACGGAGACGCCTAATGGTAAACTGCCAACGACGTCATTGGAAATGGTGCCAATGACACTCCAAAAGGCGATGGAACCTGATTGGTCAGTTTAATGTACGGAATAATATTACGAGATAGACACATGGCAGCTTTTGTCAAGGAGAAGTTTCGAATGGCACTAACAACATTGCCGTTATCGTCGGGCCACAAAAGCGTACCCAGTCCAAGATCACATGATCCTGATCATTAAATGACGTTGATGGCAATTAATGTTAATACATCACCATTGGTGATGCAAGTGCGATGCCACATGAAGGGACCAGATTTCATCCAAAAACTATCAATAGTGAGTATGAGATAGTTCTATCTATAAATAAGGAGCTTCCCCCTCAAGCAAAAGGTCAAAAAACTTTTCACTAAGTGCTAGTAAGCTCTACTAGGCCTAATCCGAAACCTATCCAACCCCAAAACTGGATCAGAATCCCAAGTCTTGCACCTTAGGAACTCTATCCAATTCATTCCAAGCCGAAGGTGGTCTGGATAATTTGACTTACCCAATGTTCGCAAAATCGAACTGAAATGGTTAACCGGACTTAGGCCCGAAAGTGATTTAACTGGTCTAATCGGTAAGCCGGCCGATTCAGCCGCTCTAACCAGGCAAGTACCAAGCAATCAAAAAAAATGTTGAAAATAATAAAAAAGATACAAAAAAAATCTTCTAAAATATAAAAAACATATAAAGAATGTGATTAAAACAAAACACACTTAAATGAAGTCGAAAAATAATGAAAAAAATGGATTTTAACGAATCGATTTGTGCCTAGGGATATTTTTATATTTTTTTGAAAAATATGAGAAAATATAAAAGTGAGTACCAATAACCAATTTGTTTTTTAATCTGTACCATAATGTAAAGAATATTAAAATAGTATTAAAAAATCGACATGACAATCTCTTTTTTTAAAAAAAATGAAGAAAAACTTAACTTATATACAATATAGGCCATTTCTTTTTGTAAGTACATAGTAAATGGTTATTGATTAGTGAGTCTAATAGGCAACTAAATGGTAAATGGTGTAATGGTTAGTGGGTTTAATAACAATGATTTCTTTACGAGAACTTTCAAATTGTGGGCAAGTAATTTTTTTGAACCAATGTAATGAATTCCTGGGGGTAAGTAATTTTTTGATTCGAACCATCATCCTTATAAACTTTAACCATCCACACTAACCAACACATCAATCTAAAGTATTTGACAGGAATGTGACGTATTAGTTATTTAAACTTAAAAAAACTGGTTGATCACCAAAACTGCCCAAAACCAAAAAACCAGACGGTTAGCGGTTAGATCAGCCGGTTTTGCAAAAACTGGACGTACCAGACCCTCTTCCACCTACACTCATTTGTCCAATGAAACCTGAAGGACCGGGAAGAGCTGTGTGACTACTGTCTCTAAACCGGCACCGACTTCGAGCGCATGGCCTAGGGGCCTAGCTTAAGGTATCATTTTTTTTCTTTTTCTTTTGCTTCATTAATGGCCTTTATTAGGTTTCCTATTTTTCAAAAATCTTCATAAAACCCTATTATTTTCATTAAATACTGCGAAACTTCTTTCGAACTCCAAGGCTAAGGTGTGTGGGAAACTGGCTCTACCGACAGTTTGAGTGAGAAAATATATGTTGCTATACTCTCGTCTAGAACGTAATTTGATGGGAACCTTTCTATATCAACTCCTTTTCATGAGTTTACACCTTAAACCAAGGTGAGGATCACGTTCATTGCTCGTATTTTTTAATATAAACAACATGACGCCCACAATGGGGCCCATCAAGCTTCCAATACACCTTAGTCGTTGAAGTGACCAATGGGCCACCATCAACTCGGAGTTCGTCTTGGCTCGCTCCAAGCCTCTTTTCACTGCTTTTGGGGTTTAATACGAGCAAACACCACATGGAAAGGTGTTGATGCCATTTTCAGTCACGCCTGGCTACTTCAACCCCTGCTCCTGGGTTCTCTGGAAACCAAGGTCAGGACGCCATTGATAGTTGCAGTACTGCAACCAGCAATAGTGCCATTCTCCTGAGCCCCCAAAAAACCATCGTTGCCTCCCGGGGCTCCTCTCTTCCTTTTGTTTGGAGTTTGGGAGATTTTGAGACAATGGAACTGCAACACTCATTGGTGCCATTGACACTATCGCTGGTCTTTCTCTGCCCTGCTCCATTTCTTCCAGTACGTTCGAAGTGGTGGGTGTCTTGACGCCCTTCTCACTGCCACCGACGAGCTCCGCATCCACGTCAGAGTTGGGATTGTCTGTTGGGTTTCTAGTGGTCTTGATCTTGATGTCATTGCTACTTTTGTTGGCGCCATTGCCATATTCGTCAGCCTTCAGTCGTCTCGGACTACTCTATTTTTGCATCGTAGCATAGCTTTACTACTTTCCTGCATCTTCCTCTGCCCCCTTGGTTGACCTAGAACAAAGGGCTTATACCCCCCACTTTGAATTGTGCTTTGAGAAGAGCCACACTTGACTCCAGGTGCGCCCAGCCCTGCATAAGGTGTGCCTTTCACTTGAACCGAACCTTTAGTTGGTTTCTAACCAAGGATGCACCTCACTAGGCACCAACATGCATAGTATTCACTAATTGTTAGGGTTGCTCGGTACGAATAGTACCCCACATTCATTTACTTGATTTACGCACTCTTGCTTAGCTATCACACTTTCACATGTACAGTTGTGCTATCATTTTCAGAAAACATGTATCCATCCTTGAGGTTTCCGGAGCGGGCACCTAGTTCCTAAAGAAAAGACAATTGGGATTGTGGACCCTCAATGAGAGTGCACCCTTTGTGTATACGCAGCCTTTAAGAACAGCCCACACTATATTATTTCAAGCCTTAAAAAACATGAACATTGTAACAGATTATCTGGACTGTCCATTTCATTCTAAAAACAAGTATTCACAGATTTGCAAGTTCTATGCCATTTTTTGAACCTCAAATTTCATAATCGGTGTTGAAAATTGATTTTAGAGCCATAATGGAGATGTTCAATGCCCAAAGTGCTTTTCAGATGTGGATTCTAATTGACTATTTATTTTGTTTTCATGGAGTCTAAGCTTTATGGAAATTGCATCCTTAAGAAAAATAAAAGAAATTTTTTATAAGGTGCCAGCCTTAGACTAATAAATTAGGCGCATCTGAAAAATTCACTAAAAAAAGTTCTTTTGACACTGAAAACCTTCCAATAAATTATCTAAACCTTGGGATGTATGGATGTTTTTCAAATATTAGAAACAATACATTTTGTAATGTATTGTCTAGACTGTCAATTTTTTAGATTTTCAAGTGCTCCTAAATCTCTTAGTCTATACTATTTTTTAACCTTTAGATTTCATAATTAGATATGCAAATAGATTTGTAGATCGTCATAGAGATTTCTAGCACTTAAACTGCATCTTTCGGCATCATTTGGGGTACACCTTGCTATTGTTATTTAAGACACCAACCATATATAAACCTCAACTATTTAAAAATGGATTATGTTATGGTAGACATACATGTGAGCCTTTACTAAATATACTCAACATTTTTTGAAACTTAATGCACTTAACCTATAATGTAGTAACCTCTTATCTATGGGTATTTTAGATAATTATTCAATGGAAAAATAGAAATTCATGATAAAAAGAAGAGCATTTATTAATTATAGTGGAAAATTACATCATCCACATGAGTGTGACGTGGAGCATTAAATACTACTAACTTATCATAGAAATATCTATCCTACCCTCCTAATGACGAAAAATATTATTGCTCAAAAAAAATTGTACTACGAAATAAGGGTAATTAGTGTCGAAAAATGTTGATACATTTAGTAAATGGTCACATGTGTATGTACCGTAACATAACCTTTTTAAAAGTATCCAAAAACTTTAGAAATTTATGTTAATGGCCTACCGTTGAGAAAAAACAGCCTTCCCCTACCTAAGTTTGCATTTGAACAATGGCATGTAAAAGGTATTTTCCTCACAGACACACTGGCTGCGTCTGGCTAATGAGTCACAAAAATCTGAAAAGAGAAATTTGGAAAAGTTGGAAAACATGCAAAATGGTTTTTTAAAGCTTAGTAGAAGAGAAAACTATTCTAATTAACAAATGAAATGAAATAAGAGTGAAAGGATAGAAATGGGGCTACTTGGTATACCCGAAGTGGGGGCTTGGTGTTTCTCCAAAATGTGTATTACAAATTTTGTTATTACAACTACAGATAAAGGAAGATAACTAGAGAACCACACATCTGGGGAACAAAGTTATCTCTACTTCTGTATGCTAGAAAAAAAATAAATTACAATGAATTGGGTTTGTGTTGAGTAGTTTACTCCTAACCTCTATACAACTCAAACACCTTTGAACATCTATAGAGTCGAAAAAATAATAATAATAAATAAAAATAAATAAATAAATAAATAAATATATATATATATATATGGAAAAAGCTTAAGAATGCCGGTTCGCGTATGCTTTTTGTGGTGCGCCCAACGGCAGAGATAACACATTTCACATTTCGTTTTGAATGGCGATGCGTTAAAAGCCTTGCTGAAAGCCCTTTATCGCTTAAACTCTCTCCCCATTCTCGTTGAAACTCTCTTCCATACAGCCCAACTAAGCACCCATCTGAACCAGTTAATCAATTCACATAGGAGAAAGTACAGATTTCTTACAATACCTTATCGTATTACCATAAATAAACAACGAGTAAATTCAATTGATTTTTCATGAAGATGTTAAATGACAATTCAATCGATTCTTGGATTCAAGATTTAAAAATTTAACCTGCATCAGCACCATTTCTGTGGTTTATAATATTTAACCACGCTGATTAAATGGGCTAAATCAGTGTGATACCAAAATTAACAAATTTACATTCAAACGAAAAAAATACCTCTTACTAAAACATTAAAAAGCAAAAAAAGAAAAGAAAACAAAATCTCACAACCATTTCATAACAGTATGAAGCCCATTATGGCAGACACGGAGAACTACTCATAGACATAAAGTAAAGCAATAAAAATAAACAAAGAAAATTACAATTTGTTTCAATTTGTTTTCCAACTATGAGGGGAATCGTCATATCCATATAGAAAATAGAATTTCATCTAATTGAAGAGAAATTAGAATAAACTGGCTTGAGTCATCACAGAGAAGAGTTGAAAGTAAAGGGGGATTAAGAGAGAGAAGAAAGAAATTACCTTTCAGTGTCAGCTTTCAGCGAGAGTTGGCTTCCTTTTACTAACGAGAGTCGGCTTTTTTTTGTTAGAGAGGCTTTCGCCAAAATATTGCTAGAGAAAGAGAGTTCTAGCGAGAAAGCCCTTTCAGTGAGAGAGAGAGTTTCAGCGAGCTAGAGAGAGAGAGAGTTTCAACGAGGGTTTCAATTTAGGCTAGAGAGGGAGAGAGTTTCAGCAAGGGTTTTAATTTCGATTAGAGAGAGAGAGTTTCAGTGAGGTTTCAGCGAGGGTTTTAACGCATCGCCGTTCAAGGGCGCACCGCTAAGGCATACGCGTACCAGCGTTCCTAAGCTTTTTCATATATATATATATATATATATATATATATATATATAAAAGTCTTCCTAACACCTATAGGCGATAGGGGACAGTGATTTCTTCCCTCCTCTATCCACTGTTCGTCTGTTTATTTAAATGGGACGAAACGAGAGGCTGAGATTTAATAAAAAACAACTTGCGCACGAAACAAAAGATTCGAAGCCATTGAAATTTCAACCTACCCCTCTCTTCCCGCTTCCCATGGACTGTGAGCTTCCCTCTCTTTCGCTCGCCCTTCCTCTGCCCTGCGAAGCCTCTTGTCCTTTCTCTACCAAGCCCTCTATCCCCTGCGTTGCGAGCTTCCATCTCTCTCGCTCGCCGTCCGTATGCCCTACGATGCCTTTTGTCCTCTCTCTACGAAGTCCTCTATCTTGCTCGAGCTCTTGTCTCCATTGCCCTCTTCTCTCACTATGAAGCTTCTTGCTGGCAGACCCACACACGCAGTTTTTTAACAAACCAGGTGAGTTCTTCCTTGCCATCTCTCTCTCTATGCACCGTTCGTCTATTTGCTTAAATGAGATGAAACGAGAGGTTGAGATTTAATAAAAAAACAACTCGCGCGCAAAACAAAAACTTCGAAGCAACTGAAATTTCAACCTACCCCTATCTTCCTGCTTCCCCTGGACTGCAAACTTCCCTCTCTTTCGCTCGCACTCCCTCTGCCCTATGAAGCCTCTGTCCTCTCTCTACCAAGCCCTTTGTCCCCTGTACTGCGAGCTTCCATCTCTCTCGCTCGCCGTCCCTATGCCCTGCGAGACCTCTTGTCATCTCTCTACGAAGCCTTTTGTCTTGCTCGCGCTCCTGTCTCCATTGCCCTTTTCTCTCACTGTGAAGCTTTTTGTTGTCAGACCCACACACATAGTTCTTCTTTGTTGCCCAACCCACGATCTCTCAATAAACTCTAACCCCAAATCAATAATAAACTCATTTTTTCTCAAAACCAAACCAACATTTTTTATTCAAATCCCAAATCGAAATGTTCCAATAAAACCCTACTTTTTTCCTTAATAAAACACCAAAAACGGGAGAGGAAATCACAGACAGAGAAAATAGAAAAGAAAACTACATATGAGAAATGAAATTTTGGATTTGGTTTAAAAACATTAGGTGATTTCAATTTATCACAGTTTAAATCGAACCTTGAATCACGTGGAGTCCCTTGAATCAAGAAAATTCCCTTCATTTTCACCTATTCCCCTTATCTTTCCTATATCTAAATCTCATATCTTTCTCATATTTAAATCCTGCTTAAATCTCACACTAAATATAAGATAAGCTTTAAAAAAAACTAACTCACACTAAGATTTACCTTTCCTAAAAACTCACGCTACCCATTTATAAAATAATAAATTAAAAAAATAACAAAATTACAATTCTAATTTTTTTTCTAATTTTTATCTGCATCATTCTCCCCCGGTTGGGAGAAGCTCAATCTCGAGCTTGACTTAAAGTTGATCCCCTTCATCATTATGTAGGACAATCTCTTAAACTTGATCTTCTTCTGGAACTTTACCCACTTCCTTATCCAAGTTTACCTCCATCCTTTTTTTTGGAAATTCATAGACACGGTGCCCTAGCTTGTTGCATCAATAACACATGAACTTTGCTGTATCCCTTTTCTCTTCATTAAATATTGGTTGACGTGAAACTTCCTTTTGGGAGTAAAATCGCTTATCGCTGCTCCCTTAATATTTAGTTTCTACTTGTAAATCAACTTGAAAAGCTCCACTTAAAGTCCATGGTTGATGTAGAAAAACGTCATCCCTAATAGTTGGTTGAAGGTCATTTTACATATCGAACAACTTTTTGTCTTTTCAACTTTTGAAGGTTATTTCGAGCAACTAATCGATAAAACTCCCCTAGTATAATCTTCTATTTTCTTTTCTTATTTTGTCGAAGATTTTGGTGTTCTTGAAAGAAAATTTGTTCATGATCCACAAGAAAAAAAAAATTTAAATTTCTTTTTCATCTTTTTAACAATCAGTAGTTTTTCTTTTTCCACTGCAAATTCAAGATTGTTAAACTTGCTCTCACCAGGCTGCAGTATACTCGCGAAGCTTGGTAGCAACAAGTTTAACCTTACCATGAAATTCACTCCATTCAAAAAACTTCTCAACTGGACTTAACCAATCAATAAACGCTTCAATGTGGAGCTTACCATGAAATTTTAGGAGATCGATTTTGATACCGAAATCTCATGGTTACTCTATAGGATGCGAATCTTGTTTGAAATTTCTTCTTGACATTTTGGATCAGTAGCCGAGTCGGTCGAGAAGCTTGATTTGTCTCTACGGTGAGATTTGACGCCAAGTTGAGGTTGTGAGCGCCCTCTTCTTGATGAATGGTGTCCTCCAACTGTTGGAACTTCAGATCCAACCGTTGTATCCCATGATTGTTTTCACTTATTTTTTGTTAGATACCCTCCAACGTTGTATTTAAGCTCTCCTGAATTTGTTGACCCATATAATCCATGAGTTGCAATAATATATCCTCGAATGTAAGAGTAGGTTTTGATGACATCATAACTGTTGGATATCTAGATCTTACTTGCTCTGATACCAACTGATGTTGAGAGAAATAATAAACCAAAAAAATATAAATATAAAATAAAAATATTTGAGAGAATATATCATCTCTCAAGGTCTACAAGAGAATCCACCCCAAAAACAATCTTTTCACAAGATTAATTTTACTCAATTCAAATATTTTCACAATATCAACTTTACTCAATTCAGATCTTTTCATAATATCAACTTTTATCAGTTCTCATTATTTGATCTTTCACAATGAAGGGATATCTCCCTTTAAATAGACTAAAAAAAGATAAACAATAATTAAAAAAAGATATCTCTCTCTAACATGCACATTTTCCCCCACGCTCTCTATGTTTGCTCTCTTCATCTCCCTATTGTCTCTCTTCTTCTTCTTCTTTTTTTTTAGTTCATTTAAACTCTCTCTACACATCATGTGAGCTCCTTTGAATCAAGGAAATTCCCTCCATCTTTACGTACTCCCCTTATCGTTCTCATATCTTTCTCATATTTAAATCCCATTAAATCTCTCACTAAATCTAAGATGAGCTTAAAAAAACTAACTCACGCCAAGATTTACCTTTCTTACCCATTTTTAAAATGATAAATTTAAAAAAAAAACGAAATTACAATTATGAATTTTTCCTAATTTTTATCTACATTAGAGAGAGTGGGAGGAATACAGAGAGAGAGAGAGAGAGAGAGCGAGAAGCGGTTTGGGGAGAGTCATGAGGGAGAGAGAGAAAAATTTGAAGTGAGCATCACGTGAGAAAGAAATGATGAGGTTTAGAAAAGGCATGTCTTTCTCAGATTTTTCTAGGCTAAAATAATAGATTTAAAGTGGGTAAAGTTGGTATAGCGGTTTAAAAGATAAAAACCTAGAATTTCTATGCCCCAAAATATATTTTGAAACCTTAAGTTTATTGAGATATGAAACTTAAACATAGGGGGTATGAAGATATTTTCTCTATATTTATTTGTTAGTCCATTAGCTGATGGAATAGTATAAGCCCAATGGTCCATATTGAATCTGGACCAATCTGATGGTTCCAAGTGTATTTTGTATTTAAATTTAAATTTTTTTTTCTAGATCCAATTATTTGAAATTTAGAGTTAACTCTTCACATCAAGATTAACTTAATAAAATTGTTAAAAAAACTTATTCGTAAAAACTAAATTGATCAAAATTCCCTTATAATTTTCAGGGGTATTTGGGTTAATTTATTTTTTGTAATATTTTTTAATGTTTTTATTAGGTTTACCTATTTTTAAGAGTAGGCGCTCAAATTTTTAAATGAATTGGATTTGTAAAAATAATAAATAATAAATAATCAAATTCAAATACGAAATGCAGTCATAAATCTAAGTCATTAGGCGTTGACTATAGCTGTCAACTAGCAAGTTGACCTCGTACTCTGCTAGTCGTGGGAGGCAAGGCACACAGGGGATAGGG
>NW_006498404.1:5650897-5672719 GCF_000471905.2 Amborella trichopoda
GATCCTATTAGCCCTTTAGCTAATAGCTACAATGTAAGCCAAATGACCCTGAGTGAATCTGGGCTTGATCTAATAATCACAATTGCATTTTGTATTTTAATTTTAATTTTTTTTTACAAATTCAAATCACTTAAAATTTTGAGTATTCCAGGGGTATTTTAGTCAATTTATTTTTTATGAATTATATTTTAAATATTTTTATTAGGTGCACGTTGATGAGAAAAATGGGTGCCTAAAATTTCATGTGATTTGGATGGATAGAAAAAAATATTAAAATTATATTACAAAATGAGGTCATGACTGGCAAAATGGCCCAGATTCATATATATCACAAGAGCTGATGCAATAGTATACGCCCAATGGCCCAGATAGGATCTGGGTCAATCTGACGATTACAATTATATTTCGTATTTGAATTTTACTATTTTTCTACAAATCCAAGTTACTTTAAATTTTAAGCATACACTTTTCTCATTAAGGAGAACCTAATAAAGATATTACAAAAATAATTCACAAAAAATAAATTGATCAAGATACCCCTAAAAGAATAGATACTCCAAATTTCAAGTGATTTGGATATATCGAGAAAATTAAAATTCAAAGAGGAAACATGATTGTGGCGTCCTATATGCCCAGATTCAATTTAGGCCGTTGAGCTTATACTATTGCATTAGACCTTTGGCTGACACATTCTTTTATATATACATATATATGAGCAAGGCGAAGCTAAGCAATGTATGATCACTACTTTGGTACCATGTTATAATAGATTATCTTATGAGAAAGGGTGAAAGAACGTTGGCCTACACAATAACGTTCAAGGAGTGAAACAACACAATTACCTTTCCAGTACCGGTTCATATATTTTATATGTGTAGTACTAATAAAAACCTCCTTAGTACCTTTTATGTTGTGCACTTCAATCATATAACATAAACATAGTACAACGCCTACATAAAGGACAGATATGCCCTTGTGGACTACATCTGTCTATGTTGTAGCATGATCCTTGTTCCTAACAATTCTTAGAATCTTATATAGTTCTAAATCATAATAGCATTAATAAGGGGAAGTTAATCAGTCAAAAGATATTTTAATCACTTTGAGAAAAAATTGGTGTTATTTTTTTTCTTTTATTGGAAGTTCACAAATAGACCCAAAATGCAATTGGCCCTGACCTTTTTTTGTGGCTTTGATAGACAGCTCCGAACCATCTTTCGAGAAGGTAGATTCCTATCGGCATGCTCAAGAGAATACCGTAACATATCCAGTATCACCAATTGGGTTTCTTCATCACAATTATCTGCTACGAAGAATAAATAAAACATTAACAAAATCATCACCAGCATATTACTTCGAAAATATGTTGAGGGAGGAGTTTAAAATGTAGTACCAGGGATATCAAAAATTTGTTTATCTGGTGGAATGCCTAGCAACTCTCCTAGATACATGCAAACTCGAACACGGTCATGTAATTCAAGCTCATTACCATGAGTAACAACCAACACAGGTTTGTCATCTGTACATTCTCAAGGGGTTAGTGTGGGCACTTAACCCAAAAAAAAAGAAAGAGGGGTTAGTGTGGGCATCTCGAGCAAGAGCATGCGCTACAAAATCTTCTTTTGGATCAGAGTAAAATGTTACATGATATACATATGTATAAAACAAAAATACACATAAAATGGAATTCTCATGAAGTTCTTAATGCATGGCAGTGTAATTTAGCAAAATTTCAAACAATTCTCAAGTCATTGAAGAACTGAGAATGGTCGAGGGTGGACTCCATCATTATGCAATTTCATATCAACTTAGGCAATACAAGTGTCAAAAGTCACCTGCATATGTGATGGAGCACATAACCTACATTGTGAATAAAGGTCTCTGGTAGCATTGTTCACAGATTAATTAAGTTGGAATTATGACATAGTTTGAATTGACTGCACTGTGGAAATCACTTAAGTAGGTCAAGGTAGGGAAAATATTAGATGCATATCAGCATAGGTAATTTTTTGATATTTAAATTGTTCATTGTTACTCCAAAATAATTGTGAGCATTTCAGGAACATCGCCAAGAAATTTCATTTGCTTTTTTCATTTGACGGAGGCATTCTAATAGCTGGAGATCAATTTTACAGACAAAAAGAGAAGTAAAGAAACTGCTGATATGTTAAGGGAGGAACTTTGTTTCTATGTTTACAGGCCCCCTTTCTTGACTCATACATGAGAAATTGCAATCGAACGACAAATAAAACCAAGCAACAGTCAAAAATCTCAAAACATGAAAGATATGGGTATCAAAAAGCACGCAACAAGGCACAATGAATGTGCAATATTGTGAATTCAGGATTAAGAACCTGAGGATCTTTAGCTTCGGTCAGAGGATCAATCTAACAGAAGCTACCAAAAGCTTTCATGCAGATTTGTTGCATGCAACTTTCCTTCCTCCAGCAGTCTTTCCAAGAACAAAGAACCGCTCAATCTCATATGCAGTTAGTGGGATCAGCACCAAATTAGCAATACAATAATTAATGTCAATTAGCTCCAGCAGAAAAGAAACCTTGTTGTTGTTATCAATTTAAGACCTTGCTGCCCCACCAACACTTCCCTTCATGCTGCATAGTGAGACCACTTGCTTAGGTAGCAGCCAATGATGGATTCACTTATATTGATAGTCAAGGTTAGTTAGCCAAGCAAATGATAGCCTTACAAAGAATTACCCGGAGACTAACTGAAAGAAAAGAATCAACAATGGAGATGGCCAGCTATAGATCACAAAGATCACAATGAACTCTAAGAGGCGGGCAATGAAGTGCTTGAGAAGTGAATAAAATCACCCACTAGGTGCTTGAAAAGTGAAGTAAACCACCCACCATTGTTTAACAACTCAACCTGGAATGAGTGGAAAAAATGGCTATGTAAAATTCAAGGGAGTAAAATAAAAAAAATTATCTTTTCTTTTATTAATGAATATGAATTCCACTTACAAGTGCCAAAATACATTCCAACAAAACCCTAAATATAACCTAAGATCTTTGTTTTTACTGCCAAATAGAATAGACACAATCCACGAATGGAAAACAAGCTTCCACTATCAAATTTAGTACAAATAATGTTCCTGAAAATTCAAATAAACAAAGCAAAGAAGACTGAAAAGTAAAAACAAGCAGCCGGGAAGACTTACTAGAATTTGCATAGGGTTGCCCCCTTAAGACTTAGTATAGCCCACACCTAATTTTTTGACTGATGGCACACTCTGATCCTATTGGCCTTGCTGAATTTTATAAGCTAAGAAGCTTCCTTAGATACCTCACAAACTAGGGTTTCTTGGACCCTTTTATGAACCTTTGGGAGCATGCCACTGCGTGGCACCTCCCCTTGACCTAATCCAGGGCAGCATGCCCCCTATTTCTCACTCTTATAGGGTGGGGTGTGCCACCCCTAGAACCTTATGGGGGATGGCATGCCACCTAGAGAGCGAAGGGAGAACAAGAGAGAGGAAAGAAATAGTTGGGTATGGAGGAGGGAGAAAAAGAAAAAAAGAGACTAGAAAATAATCTGTAGAGAATGAGGGGGTCCCCTGTTGGGTGTGTGTAGCCATTAAAGGCCTTACGACTGCTTGTACATGAACTTAGTGATATTATGTGTTTTTTAGAGTAAGATCTACCTGCAAAACTTCAATTGGAAATCTTAGGGGAATCGAAAGAGGGAGCACGCCCCATTTATGGTAGCCTTGATCTCTCTGCCATCTTGTTGTGATATGCTAAAGGATTTAGGGTGTAGAAAGCAGGTGCTACCTCTCTGAACTAGGTTATCTAAGGGGTTCTACCTAAGTTTGAAATTTGTGATTGAAAGGAGTTCTTGTTCCACTAGAGAGTTTAGCCTAAAACTTGTTTTCCCAAGATTGAGATTGAAGGTTGACCATTGATCCCACATCATCGGAAGGTGGTGACTAGGTGTGGGGTATAAGAAACCTAGTTGAGGCAATCTCCGACACTTTCTTTTGTTTCTTGCATATGTACTTATTGTGTCTTTTATTATTCTCATGCATAGCTTGTGTCTTTCTTTTGGTTATTAAAAGAAAGGTTTTATGTGACATCAAGTTTTGAGATCCTAGATTTATTTCTTTTATTTTATTTGAAGTTGATTTTTTGTAAAAGGACTACTTGTGAGTGATCTAAGCCGTGAAGAAAAGAAAAAGAAGAAGAAAAAAAAATATATACTCCGGCTAGATAACACAAGTCCTTCTTTCATCGGTATCAGAGCAAGGTCAATTTGATGCCCTATTTCATTTAGTTTCACTATTTTGCTGAGTTGAAAATAAGATACAAGAAAGCCAATGACCTTTGTGGTCAAGTGATACACTGCTGGAAGAATTATTGGAATATTAAAAATACCGAAAAGGCACTCTGCAGAATAGGTATTCTGTGCTATTTTGGAACAGTGATATGATGAAGATAATGAGGTATTTTTCTACTGCATACTCCAAAGATATTATGTGTTTTAAGAGTAGGATCTATCTGCAAAATTTCAGCAGGAGATCCTAGGGGAATTGAGAGTTATGGACTCAACAATGAAGGGCGTCAGTTCTGACCCTGCAAAATCCAAGAACTGTCCACTGAGTTCCGTGAATTTTCCGCCAATCATTTGATTTTACTTTTAGCTGAAATTTAACTGTAACTCATCAAATTGAGTCTACTTTCAATAAAAAATAATTTCATGAAGAAAACCCTTGCGGTTTGAAAGATATTGTCATTTTATTGAAGCGTGCGCAAGTGTTGTTTTCTGCAACGAAAATTGTTTCAATGACTTAGAAGTCATGATTTTATTTCTCTTAACATAATGTTTTATACCGACACTTTGTTTTTAGACTACCATTCTAAATCTAGTTTCTAATAAATTTATTTGAGAGAAAGATATCCATGGGAAGTAAGGAATAAAAATTTTGTATTGAAGAGAGGTCATCCTGAAATTTCTACAGTTTGGTGTGTTTTCATTGAGATGTGAATAGCTATATCTATGAAGCCTACTTAACAGAGTGAGATGAGGCCTGTAGAAATATATTTGTTGCAATTTTGTGTCTACTTTCAAACAAAAAAGGTTTAAAAAGGAAAGTTTACTATATAGTGTTCATCCTGGAATTCTGCAGTATGATTTATTTTATGATGTGAATGTCACTTATTTATTTCTCTGAAGAAAAGTATTATTTGGGATTCACACCATGATTTTTTGCTTTGGTTTTGAGTCTAGTTTTCAGCAGAAAATATTTCAAGAAGAAATCCTTTGTGAATTGAAAGAAACAAATATTTTATTGAGAGGTGCGTAATCTGATTTTCTACTGAGAAAATTATATTGTAACATGAACGTCACTAAATCGCAGACCCACTGAATGGTGTGATTTAGGGATGGAATTGAGAACTATTTTATATTTTTGAGTCTATTTCAATACTCAAAAGGATTCAGAAAAGATGTGGCATGTTAAGGCACATCTTCGGATTCCTCATAATGGAGACATTTTCTCGTTTAAAAGTTTTATAGTGTGTAATGAGTATGATTTATAATAGTAAAACTTTAGAGAGAGGTAATACAAAGTTGGCGAGCTATGATTCTCTATGTGAAGAGTGTTCGATGTGGGAAGAGTAGAAAGAAGAAGAATCACAACACCTATAAAAGCATCTTGGTTTCTTTGAAATGAAAAAATATATAGAGAGACTTGGTGGCAGCATAGAAACTCTAAAGATCAGTGGGAGAATCGAATTTGTGATATTTGGACGGGATGAAGAAGAGCATTTCTTCACAGTGTGAGAAAGGAAGCGTTCAAGTACCGAAGAGATTGACACTTTGTGACATGTGAAACCAATGACCAATAAATTCTCCATCAGTTGCGTGCTCTTCCAAGATCACAAAAGCTTGTCAACACGTAAAAGCAAAGAATCAAGAAAGCCCGGGTACCACACTACATGGTTTTGAGGTATGAAATCTATCTCACATTACATGATAAGGTCATATAAGGAAAGAGGATTCAGTAACTTTTTATTTTATATTTCATATATTTCTCTAGTTTTATTTGGCTATCTGTTTTATGAATATGTATGGAGTGTATGGACATTAGGTGATAGGTGCTAACAAATTTGACAGAGCTAGTTTATGAATACTCTGTGTTTTTGTGCCTCATTGTGCTTGAGTATGAACTACTTAAGGCAGTGATACACATGGAGATGTGGTTTGATCAAGGACTATGATCTTAAATATGAAACACGAGAGATGGATTTGGTTCATTCAAATATGTAAGCATAAAGAGAGTGTTATGATGGAACTCGATCTTATTAACCATCCTCCCAATAATGTCCAGTAATATGATGTATAGTATGTGATGATGATCTCTTGATAAAGTCTCCACATTTGCCAAAACGATGTATTTTGTCAGATTTTGATAATCATTCTTTAGTCATGTTTTATTTTTGGATAAAATTTATAAAATGATCTTTATGATTTGTTTTTGTGGCCATGAACATGACTTGGTAGGTAATTAAAGGTGAATGCGGTAAAATGATTTATGAAGACTGAGCATGTATTAATTGGATCATTTGAGAAAAACCTAAGTCTATGAATATGACTTTGAGAAAACCCCATAGTCTTGCTTGGTCGACTAAGTCTTTATGAAAAATCATTCTAAATCGCCATACTATTATCTAACTATTGCTTGTGAATGTATATATACCAAGCCAATAGCTTTTTTATTAAAGAGAAAAACATTAAGTCTTGAAGGTATTTATAAACTTCAGAGGAAACTGTCATTTATTCATGCACTGGTTTTTAAATACCCATATGCCTTGACCCCTGTTTTTTAATTATTTAGAATCTTTGATTACCTAAGACCTTGAACCATAGAGAATGTTGTAAGAAGACCATCTTGCTAGGCTTCCTTGACACATGTTGTGTTGATTAGATAACTTGGTTTACATGGATTTACTACCAAGAAGACTAGTGTGGTTGAACCTTTGTGGTTCAAGAAGGTTTTACATATTGTGAAACCAACGGGTATTGAATTACTTATTGCAATAGACTTGCTATACTACCTCATGATATAGGCATAAGAATGCTGATAATATATATGTTATATGTGCAATAATTGAGTGGGAGCTGCTACAGTCCCACGATTCTTTTTTTAGCTGCTTGGATATTCAGATATATTGGTACTCTATCATGAAAGATCAAGACAAACTAAATATTCTAATAGGAGCACCTGCTAGTGTTTGACAGGCCAGCTGGAACATCATACTATAATGTTGTTTACCCATGGAACCCGGATGTGTGGTGCTGATTGTATAGCTACATAAAGGAACAACTTGATTGAAGAACTCCTTTGAGCTCATGAAGATACGACCCCATGTGATGAGGGTACGTGATGATCTTCCGCAACAACAGGACCATGATTCGCGATGCGATATGAAAGATGGACTATGACCACGTTCGAGATGAGATCCGAGCAGCAAAGAGAAAGAGGCGCTGCCTTCATGAATCCTTTTGTGAAAGGATTGATGACGAAAGCCATGATTAATGTATTGAGAGAGAATAAGTGAAAAATGCTTGAGAGAGATTGTAATTAAGAGAGATCAAGATTAGCTATATACCTACAGAGGTATTGATAGCGGACCGTTTTGCAAAGGGGGTTGCACCTAATGTTTTTGTGAAACATGGAGAGATGGGGATGAGAGAAAGTGAGGAAGGGAGAATGTAAGGCCCTCAAAGGCCGAGTGTGTGTGGCCATTAAAGGCCTTATGAGTGCTTGTACATAAACTTATTGATATAATGGAACATGAACTCAATGGGAGTGTGGTCATGTGTGGACCATACTAAGCAAATGATGTTTGCTGATACCGGACTGAGCTTTACAAGCTAGGCCAGTCTGGTTGGGATAAACCCATGTTACATGGGCATAGAGAATATAAACTGATAAGAGTTATAACAGGTCATCCTTTGATGAGGTCGGAGTATGCCCGCAAGAGTGAGCCGAGGGATTATGTGACCCTTATGTGTGATGGAGGCCTTTAGAGAATGGGTCAAAGCCTCATTTGCGTACCATCACACGGCATGCACAATGATAGCCGTTTTTGGAAAAGCGAACCACCTTTCAGGGTGAAGATTGTGCATGTGTGAGAGATAACCCCTATGCACCATAGATCAATAGATTGCATCAGGTCTAGGTGACCTTGGTTTCGTCTCTAGAGGAGAACTTGAAATATAGACTGAGACTACGACCCCATGCCCATTGGCTAGACTTTAGTGACCCACTAATGAGCTCCTATATTGACTATGGGTCATGGGCAACACTGAGTCGGTTGAGAAAACAAGTGTGGACCGTGATCCACAGTAGAAGGTAGAGTGTCCCCCGTGTATATTTAATTATTCTTAGACCATATGGATCATTTTCCCATCAAAGTATTTAATTATGATTGTTTGATGTAATATGATTTTTTAGAATTGTTATTTGAATTTTTCTAAATCTCTGGATATTTTATTTATCAAATTTGGATCTGTAAAAATAGAGATATTTATTTTACATTGATTTAATTATTCAAATATGATTTTATGCATTTCTTAAAATCATAATATTATTTTTAATATTTTTTATATTGCATGGGAGGCCCAATTATGTATATGGGCCAACCATGGCAATTTGGTGGGGCCCATGAAGTGCCACCTAGGGTGGCACGCCCCACCTTTCTGAAGGAAGGTTTGAAATTGAATAAGGAAAGTATGAGAAGGCTTGTGCATGAAAATAAGAAAGCACAATATTATTTTAGATATTTTCTTATTTAAATTAATTGATGGGAAAATGATTTAGGAAATGGGGGATAATGGATCTCGCACCTTCTATATGATCTTGATGGCCTATCTATGGAATGGAGGGCTCATATCTCTCACCCCACAAGTCACTCAAGATCAATGGTGCATATTCAATCTCACAAGAAGAGGCAACCCATGGAAAACCCTAAAACCCCTTAAAGCACTATAAAAAAGGGATGGACCGTACCCAATATCTTTTTTTGATAAAATGGACCCTACCCAATATTCTCTATATCATATCTTTTACACCTAAAATCTCCCTCTTCTCTCTCCCATATACAATAGAGGGGCATGTCCCCAGTAGAGGAATTCTCTCTTTCTTGTGCAAAAATAGCAGCACGCCCCACTTGGAAGAAATTCTTTCTCTCTCATAGAAACTCTCTCCCTCTCCTATGATAATAAAGGGGGCACGCCCCACTTATGGTAGCCGTGATCTCTCTCCCATCTTGTTATGATATAGCTAAAGGATTTAGCGTGTAGAACGAAGATGTTACCTCTCTCAACTAGGTTATCAAGGGGTTCAACCTAAGTTTGAGATTTGTGATTGAAAGGAGTTCTTGTTCTATTGGAGGGTTTGGCCTAAAACTTGTTTTCCCAAGATTGAGATTGAAGGTTAACAATTGATCCCACACCATCAAAAGGTGGTGACTCGGTGTGGGGTGTAAGAAGCCCGGTTGAGATAATCTCCGGCACTTTCTTTTGTTTCTTGCATATTTACTTCTTGTGTCTTTTCTTATTCCCAAACACGGTTTGTGTCTTTCTTTTGGTTATTGAAAGAAAGGTTTTACGTAGCATCAAGTTTTGAGATCCTAGATTTATATCTTTTATTTTATTTGAAGTTTATTTATTGTAAAAGGACTACTTACGTGTAATCTATGCCATGAAGAATAGAAAAAGAAGAAAAAAAAAGAATATATACTCCGGCTAGATCACACGTGTCCTTCTTTCATCCCCTCCTTTATTATAGGCCTTAAGGGCCCTAAGCATATCCAATAATGTTCATCATGATCAATAGGAACTTAGGAAATCTGTGAAGTGAGAGAGGATTAAATCTGATTCATCTATCCCAAGAATCAACCATTACAATTTAGGGAGGAATCTAGGAACCCTACCTCCTGAATCTTTAACCTATATCCATTTCTAGTCAAACTAGGATAAGATTAACATTAAAATAATCGTCTAGAACTTATTTTATCTCTAACAAAATTGTAGGAAATCAAAAATGAAAGATTTGGTTAAAGATACGAACAATATTTTCAAATAACCAACTCCCACAAAACAACGACACAATATCCTTGCAAAAGACTTTCTAACCAAAAATGTTTTCAAAATAAAATAAGAAACAAAAGAAGAGAAAAGGTAGGCATGCCACCTCACATGAGGTGAGGGCCCCACGGCCCACCCATGTGGGTGTTGGCACACGTGAAGGTTGGATCCATGGACCCCCCACATGTACCACTCCACCACCTCCACACTTCCATAATTTCACAAACACCCTTTCAAGGGTTTTTATTGCTGAATTTAGTTTTAAAAAAATCTGAAAATATATCTAAATTTCACGAAAATATTTACTACACAGAAAAAACAAATTATTTTGAAGTGGACTGGTGCCAAAAAATAAGATCTGTGACTATCAAGGCACTCCAACTGATGCAGTAACTGTGATCCTCAAGTATCTTCTCAAACGGGCCCAACAAGACCCATGACCCACAGTCTCATGCAGGAGCTCATAATTGGCTCATCAAAGCTAGCTAATAAATAGTGGAACTAAGGTTATGGAATGTGGATTACAGGTTCCCCCCCCTTAAGAACAAGTCACACTCATAAATCATTATAGTTCAAGGGGACTCTCACTATGAGCATGCACACGTATCGCTTTTAGGATTCCTCCCTGTTAATGCAGATGTCATGTGTATATGTCGTGCAGAAGTTTGTTGAGGATTTAGCCCTCTCACTCATAGGTCTATAACAAAACACAAGACATCACAAAATTCTCCTGGCCTACAAACCATCCCTAGGCAGCTCTCTGACCTGAACAATGACTGATCCTCTGAAAACCCTCTTTGGTAGTGTCATATGCTCAAGGATAAGGATTTTGGATATGACCTAGGCCAAAGAACACTTAACCCTAGGTCAGGCAACTAATGCACACACTTCCACTAAAGTATATAATCCACTATAATTTTTATTTACATGCTCTCACGACCTTTAAAGCCACAAATGCTCAACATCTCCCACTTGGACTTTAAAGGCCATACAATTACTTCCTCTCAGTCTCTCTCAAACCCATCCCATGTACATGCTTAGCAAATACAATTGGCACCAATCCTTTTGTCAAAAGATATGTTAACATAACCTCTGTTGGGAGTTATGCAACCTTGATCTCTCCTGCTCGGATCTTGATGCAAATGTGGTAATAGTCTGCCTTAATGTACCTTAATTTCTTGTGAAATCATGACTCTTTGACCACACAAATCACTGCCTAGTTGTCACAGAAGATTCTCACATCTGTACTTCATTGGATCAAATCTAGGTTGATTCAGGAACTTCAACCAGACTGCTTCTTTTGCTGCGAGACAACAAGCCACATACTCTGACTCCATAGTCAAGAGTGCAACGTCTTATTTCCTAGAGCATCAAGAAACAACTACACTAGAAAGTGTGAAGATATACCCTGATGTGGACATTTTCTCATATGGATCACCTGAATATCCCTGTATCTGTTGGTCCGAGCTTCCGCCATAAGTGAGCACGTGATTAACGGTTCCTTTTAAATATTGCAAAACACTTTTAATCGCCTTCTAATGCTCCATGTCCAGATTACTCAACCTGCTAATCATACTCATAGCGAATAGTCTGGTGTCGTCCCTAACATGGCATAAATCAATGACCCAACTATACTTCTGTATGGAATTCTTTTGCATGGCATCTTTTTCTTTTGTATTTGTGGGACACATTGCTAGGCTTAACTTCGTCTTCTTATCAAAGAGGGTTAGTATGGGCCAAAAATTTTCTATTTTGAATCTTTCCAGTGTTTTCTTGCAATATGTCTCGTGGGATAACAAGAGGATTTTCTCTCTTCTATTTCTGGTGATCTTAATACCTAAAACATATGAAGTCTCTCCAAGATCTTTTATGTCAAAGTGTTGCAAGAAGAAATATTTGGTTTATTACATACGAGTCATTAAACTACTGGCAATTAACATGCCATTCACTAAATCACTCCCATTGACCTTGACACAAATACAATATTCCTCTTGATTAGGCACAAAACCAGCTTTTGACAAGGTCTCTTAAAATTTAGGGAAAATTACAAAACCCCCCAAAGGAGACTTTCTAGACAACCTATCTCCAACCAATTTTTTTTAGAACTTTTACCCCAAATTGAACGTTCCTAGCAAATACCCCCCAAACCAAAAAAGTCATATTTTTTTGACAAAAATGCCCATAGTGCTAGACCGCTCCCATTTTGCGCCAACGGCAGGCCCAAAGTGCCAGACCGCCCCTATTTTGTGTTAGACTGCATGCTTTCTAAAAGCCCAAAGTGGCGAATTGCCCCCATTTTGTGTCGAACCGTATGCCCTATTTGAGTTCAATTTCTTCTTAAAGATCCACGTGTAGCCCATGGGTTTTTATCAGTAGGTGCATTCGCTAAATCCCAAACCCAGTTATGTTTGATAGAGTTAAGTTTATCAAGCATGGCTTCTTCCCATTATGCCTTTCTTTTTAGAAGGAACAAGGTTCATGTCAGGATTCTTCTTCAGGTCTCTCATAATATTCACCTAGGAAGGTGAAGAATTCAAGTCTTCTCATACTTCGGCTACTTCTCCTAGGACAAGGTGGTTCGAGATCCTAGGGCTAACTCGCGTCACTCACTATCTTATAAAAATCAGCTTGTTTATAAGTGGCATGTCCCTTAAGGAACTTGGTCTCAAGGAAATGGACGTCCCTACTTTCTAGGAAAGCCCCTGTGTCAGGGTTGTAAAACCGGTATCCGTTATCATGTGGTGGGTATCATATAAAGATGTAAACAATCTTGGAATCAAACAATCTTGGTGGGTATTCATCTTCTACCAAGTCGCGATTGTTTTTTCTTTACGAACCCGACTTGCAGTAACTGTGGCCACAAGATTAGCGCATGGCCCTTCAATTGAGTAGGCCACGAATTTGACAATCTTTTCTTCTAATAATTCTTTCCATCTAAAAGCATTTAAGAACTAGTGAGTCAATCCAAGAAATCAACATATTGCAATTTATCTAAAAAGTCAAGAACACCTGATCATTCAAGAGCTCGAACCAACCGAACTTCTAACAGACTTTTCTCTCCCCCAGTTATAGAACATGTTGAATTCCTCATCCTTAGATCAATCATTGCCATGAATGACGGAATTCCCTCATCCTGAATGGGCATGGTGCTCCACATATTGGGCCAATTTGTCCAATCTCCTCATCAAATTTTCATAATCTTTAGGCGTCGGTACATCTCCATCACATTGGGCACGATCACCACGTCTTCCTCTAACTTGGGCACAACTGTTGTGGATCCTCAAGAGCCTTAAGAGAGACCATAGTTACCGGGAGCTGGAGCGGGAACTGCTCCGGGGTCGGGAACGAAAGCATCGGATCGATGGCTGCCCAAAGCTCCGGCTCTTGGGGAGCGAGTTCCAATGACGGTAAAAACAACGGAACGAGATCCCATATGAAGGCAAAGCGTGTTCCCAATACAACGGGATCTAGATCCTTATTTAATGGGAACGCGGTCCATATACAATGGGATCGTGTTCCCATATGGAATAGGACTCCACTCCCATCCGGAATAGGAACGAGATCCCATTTGATGTTGGATCATGTTCCTATTTTGAAAGGATCGAAGTCCATTCAAGGACAGATCACGTTCCCTGCATGATTGGTCCACACTCCCATCACAGAACTCCACTTGTATCAAGAACCCAACCCCATTACACATGGATTTATGTTCCCACTAAGCACTGTAGTCCTTTCCCACATAAACGAGATCTCATTCTGGTTTATTCTAGAACCCATTGGTCACTGCTGGATAAGGATGGAGTTCAGTGTACACAAGGATCGTGCTCCCAAATTTCAAGGCTCGAGGACCTTATTTATTTGAGAACGGGATCTACAATCTTCAAGAACGTGCACCATGGCATGTGGGGGTCCGGATCCTTTCTTCTTCGGAGCGAGTACCCTCTAAAATGGGAGCAAGATCCCGAAATAAAAAAATCGTGTTTCGAGCGAGATCCCGGTTATGGAACGTCGGAGTTGGATTTCAGAGCCAAAGAACCACCCTGTCGGGACGCTCCCGGTAACTATGGGAGAGACTACCTACTCTAATACCAGATGATGCAAATTCATACCAAAACGAATTCAAGAAAATTACTTAAAAAAAGGACAAATTGATTAAAAATAGAAAAGAAGCTAACAATGCTAGCTTCAAAGGAACGATGTTTAAAAAATAAATAATAATTCAACTCTCAACCAAAACCCTAATTTTAAACCCTACTTATACATTTTATATGACCTTTAATCCAAGGAAAATTGTTTCATGCGAGCTGGACCGCATTACTACATATGCGGTCCAAAAATTGTACACCATCCATCTTAAAGGTGGATGCAAATAGGTCTTCCATCTAAAAACAACGGAAACTAATGGTCCAAATGTTTTCTTACCAAAACTATTATTTTTAGTTTTTAAAATGTACTTATTTTTTCATATTCATGATCTCTATGTTAAAGATTACATGTCCTTAAAACTAAATCCAAAAATTCCTCTCAAAAATAGATTTATTAAATAGGCCCGCATTTCTACATATGCGGGCTTGGCTGCATAGAAATTGGGTCCTTAATCCAAAGTCTAATGTAATTAGCACTCCTATAAATTAGATTCCAAATTGACACTTTTTCCTTGATGAAATAAATTATGACAAACTCACTCAAAAAATACCTCAACTTTACATAGGTATAATTATTCGCTGGATGTTGAAATCGCTATTACGAACCCATTTCAAAAACGACAGTGTAAGCTTTCTATGAGATGAAAACCCACTATGGCGATTTTATTGAAAATCGCACTAAAAAATGCTTCTAAAGTCATGGACATTGGACTTGAAATTTACTGTACAAACTCGGCCAGCATGACATACCAAGCAAGGGTTTACGCATTTTCTTAGCTAGATAAATTTATTCTTAACACCAATAACACATAATTAAATATCCCAAAACTCTTGTAATAGAGAAAAGGCTTTTCATCTGTAAACTAACCAGAAACCTAGAGATACAATTACATTTACAAGTAAATCTAAAAGAGACAATTTTTTAGGATTTTTCCATCCTTGACAGTCATGCTTATGACTTAATTACCTTACATTTCTTAGTGCATCCACAACCCAAGTTTTTCATTCCTGAATATATTTTTTTTTGAGAATAGGTTAACTTGTATTAATGGGGAAATCTTACAAGGTTATAATGAATCGAAGTCACCCACGCACGGGGACTCGGTCAAAAAAAATTTGTTTGTCGTGTACAAAAAAGGGCTTATAGATCGCCCTATGACATTGATTTACATTGAGCTTTCAAAAAAATACAACTGAAAAAAAGACTATGAACAAGAAGGTTTAAGATGTGTCACTGGTCTTGCGCAAAAAAGGAGGTGGATCCAGCTTGAATTTCTTAACTTTGACTTCTAGCTCCCTCTTTCGCCAAGCGATCTGCGAAGTAATTGGACATCCTCCAGATATGATTCCAGGAGACGGCCATAGCCCTGCAAGTTTGGTGAATTTCATCAAAAATTGGAGTTAGATGCCAAGGAGGAGAGCTTGTTCGACTTGCCCAGGAAATGACATTTTGTGAGTCACCTTCCACTATGAGGTGTGAGTCCCAGGATAGATTGTAGTTTTTCAAGGAAGATAAGAGGGCCACGGCTTCTGCTTGATGGGAGCCCTTAAGGCCAAGGTACTTTGAAAGCGTAAGGAGAATATTGCCTTCATGGTCTCGAAAGACCCCCCCCCCCCTACCCCAACTGGGCCCAGATTACCTAGGGAGCACCCATCAAAATTTAAGTTGATTATGCCCTCTGGCGGAGGTTGCCAGTTATTTGGCCTTGTGACCTTTTGCGTTTGATGGAGGAGGAGGTTGTGCCATTGGGTAAGGAAGAAACTCCCTGGAATACCCGAAAAGACCTTGTGATTAGAGGCCCAAAAGGTGACCAAAGACATTGCCTTCTGAAAGAGAGCTGGAGTTTGGAGTTTAGAGCCTAAAAAGATTCTAGAATTTCTTTCCAGTCAAACTGTCCAGATGGTTGCAGCTACAGTTGCCTTCCACAGGATTCTTCCGGCCTTAGGCCAGGCCAAGAATCAAGATCATAAGAAATCAAAGCCTTGACCGAAGGGGGAGTGACCCACTTAATGCCGAACAGTTGCAGTATTTGACCCCGGAGGTCGTAGGAGAAATCACAAACGATAAAAAGATGGAGATTTGATTCCTCCTCACATTCACAAATGGCATAGCTATTAGGGATGGGGATCCCTCTCTTCTGTAGGTGATCCACTGTGAGGGCTTTGTGGAAGAAGGCTGACCAATTAAAGGTCTGGACTTTAGGTGGAGCAATGGTGGCCCAGACTCTCGACTGTACCAAGTTATTAGATCCCGAGAGGGTTGGTGGCTGGGTTAAGCTTTTATAGAAAGAGGCAACCAAGAAGTTCCTTGATGAGGCTAGGGTCCAAACAATATCATCGTTTCCTTGAGGTAGGATAACGACAAGAGTGTAGCATTGATGAGAGAACCTGGATGTGGCTGGTTTCCTCTTTTGTTAGATTCCTTCAAATAGAGGGGATCCAAACTCTACGCCATCCATTCGACATCATCTCCTCGGCTATTGAAGATTCTTTGTTTCGTGCTAAAGAGTAGAGTGTAGGGAACTCCTCACGCAGGGGGGAAGGTCCTAACCACAAGTCTGACCAGAACTTTACTCTTATTCCCTCTCTTGGGTGGAATCTTACAAACCTTTTGAAAACAGTGAAGATTGTTGAGAAAGATTTCCAGGCTCATGAAGCGTTATGCCGCTGAATCCTCTCTAGCATCCACGCACCCTCAGGGATATGATATTTATGCCTAAGAACCCGTGCCCAAAGAGCATTTGGCTGAGTGGGAAGGTGCCACCACCATTTCCCGAGGAGAGCCAGGTTGTGTTTTCGAAGGACTCTGATACCTAGGCCACCTTGGTTCTTGGGTCGGCAAACTTTGTCCCAAGCTACTAAATGAAGCTTCTTTTCTGCCTGCCCCAACCATAAGAAGTTTCTCATGAGTTGGTTAAGGCGATTAGCCACCTGAGCAGGCATATGGAAGAGGGACATGAGGTAGATTGGGGAGTTAACTATAGTAGCTTTTATCATAGTCGTTCTACCTGCCATTGAAAGGAATCTGCCCTTCCATCCAGCCAGGTGCTTATCTATCTTGTCTAGGACATGGGACCATTGTCTCTTTTTTGGTTTCCCTAGTCTTAGAGGTAGACCAAGGTAGTTGATAGGGAGTTTGTCGACAGAACACCTCCAACTTGGCACAAGAGCTCCGACTTTTGCGGTTGTCATTGCCACACCCAGCATTTTGGATTTTTGCAAATTAACTTTGATGCACATTGCTGTCTGGAAACAGTTTGAGGGTACTGACTTCGCTAAGAGAGGCTTTCATAAACACCACGATGTCATCCGCGTATTGCAGATGAGACACTGTTGGGCCAAGTTTGTTGGTTTTGAAGCCAAAGAGGAGTCCAGCCTGGTAAATTCTGGAGATAGAGCGGCTGAAAACTTCTGCCGCAATTGCAAACAGGAAGGGGGAAAGTGGGTCTCCTTGACGGAGACCTCTCAAGGAGGGGAAAAATCCTTTTGGTGATCCATTGATGAGAATAGAGAAGTATGGATCGGACTAGCAACCTCTCATCCACATTCTCCATCTTTCCCCATTCTTGTCATGGACTCGTCCAGTATTGACCAGGCCACATGGTCATAAGCTTTTTCACAATCGATCTTGAAGATAAGGCCTGGTTGTCTAGACAGGTGTCTCGAGTGAATACAGTCGTGGGCTACTAGAGCCCCAACAAGGATCTGTCTACCTGTTATGAAAGCAGATTGAGAGGCTGATAGGGCGGAAATCTTTAATCTCCTCGGCTCCTTCTACTTTAGGAATCAGTGCTAAGACTGTGGCATTTAAGGCTTTGTGGAGGGTTCCCCTTTGAAAGAATTCCTCAAAGAAGGGGAGGACATCAGGACTGAAGGTTTCCCAGAAAGCCTTAAAAGGAGCAATCGGAAAACCGTCAGGTCCTGGGGCCTTGTCTTTGGCTAGAGCATTGATGGCTTGTAAGATTTCTTCCTCTGACCAAACAATTTGGTCTTCAGAGAGAGTTAAGAAGTTCAAGGAGGACATTCTCGGCCTTGGGCCTGAGGGAGCGGAGTAAAGAGTCTGAAAGAACTCTACGATAGCATGCTCCAAGTTGGGTAAGGTAGGTGTTGTTAACTTTGATCATCGAGATAGTATTGTCTCTTCTGCGACAATTAGCTATCCAATGAAAAAAGGTTGTGTTATGGTCCCCCGCTTTCAACCAGGAAACTCTTGATCTCTGGAACCAGTAATCTCTTCTTTCTTGAGAGTAGAAAGGTATTCCAATTTGGACTTGGATCTAAGTTCTTGCTCTGAAGCATCCAGAGATCTCGTTTCCTCGAGAATATCCAAATTCTTGATGGTTTCTAACAGTGAGGACTTGATAAGGGAGAAGTTTTCGGAGATGGAGCTTCTCCATGTTTTCAGGGCTGATTTTAGGAGTTGAAGTCTGGTCTGCATGATATATCCTGCTCTACCCTTGACCTGAGAAGCATAGGAACTCCACCAGGTTTGGACAAGAGTGTGAAGGGACTCTTCTTGAAGCCAATGAAGTTCAAATCTGAAAGGTCTGGGACCCTTAGAAATAGCATTTGTATCGAGCAGAATGGGACAGTGGTCTGACATAGGTTTGGGAAGAGCCAACTATAAGGATCTAGGAAATTTCTCCTCCCAACCTACGGAAATAAGGAATCTGTCTAATTTGGACATGGTGGGGGAATTGGAGTGGTTAGACCAGGTATACTGACAACCTTGAAGGGGAATATCTATCAATTCGTTACGGCTGATAAAATCAGAGACGTCCATCTCCTGAGTGATCGAAGTTGAGGAGTTCCTCTCATGGGACCATCAGACTACATTGAAGTCACCTCCCACACACCAAATGGGGTGTGGAAGCAGTGTTTTAAAATGCGGGATGCGGCCCTGATGCGGTGGGGGGCCGATGCGACGATGCGGCCCTGATGCGGTGGGGGGCCGATGCGACGATGAGGCCCGGATGCGGGTGCATCGCGATGGTGCGGTCAATAAATGTAAAAAAATTCTAAAAAATCTAAAAAAATAAGTTAATGCATAGAAAAAAATATGAAGGTGATATATGTGATAGTAGGTATTTTAGTTTAATGATTAACTTCAAAACTATTAGCTGTCGAAGATTCTGTATCCAGTTATCCACTATTCCCTGATAGAAACTAGAAGCTTGAAACCAGCTTCATAAAACATTCAACAATCAACAACCATCATCACAAATTTGCACCATAAGCACAAACATCAACAACCATTAGTACAACCATAAGCACAAAATAATGATATTACAAAATACAAATCAAAGGTCAAGCTCAAGAAGAGTTAATAGTTAATAAATAATAACTTAATACAATCATCCATTTTGAGAGTCAATTTTGAAATTTGAACGTCATTTTTTCAAATATCAATCAGACAAGTCATCTTGAAAGTCGTCATGCGCATCATCAATATCATCCTCGACGGCCTCCGTGTATTCTTCTTCATCAGTCTCCTCTGAGTCGGCTTCCTCCTCGACCTTTGAAGCTAATGTGCGAGTGCGACTAGACCCAGCAGCTCGTCTACTGCTTTGTGCTCTAGTGTTAGGTCGATATTCTTCATTAACCCCTGTTGCTAGCTCGACATCAAGCCATGTAAGATCCTCACCTTCAAACACACGCTCTTATCTTGGATCCACAGTCCACTCACTTATGGAATCACCATCAGCTTCATATAATTGAATAGGGTTGAGCTTCGTGCGATTTTCATACCTCTCCCTAGGCCGCTCGTTATACCGCAAATAAACCAAATCATTCAACTTTTTCTGCTCCAACCTATTTCTTTTTTTTGTATGGAGCTGTGGTAGAAATTTGAAATCAGATAAATTAGATTTTAGATTAGAAAATTGAAATTCAAGAAATAAGGAGTAAAAGACTTACATGCTCAAATGCACTCCAATTGCGCTCACAACCAGATGAGCTACATGTGAGATTCAACACTCGAATAGCGAGATGTTGTAGATTTAGTGTCTCGCTTCCATATAATGCCCCACCATGCAGCTGTATAATATTTTATAATTTAGAATATAGTTAAAAATTAAGGGTATAAAATAAACAATGGAACTATACATAAAGTAAGAGACAAGTACGATTATTTTTGGGCTTTTAGCCTTTACCTGGATTTGCAGTGTCCCTATTTCGAGTGGAAATATCTCTCTCAAAGTTTTCCAAGGCTAACTTGAACTTAATCAATTCATGGCTCTGGATCTCATCCTGGATATCTTTGTCTGGCACCAACCTCTCCAGCACATCTAAGAACCCACCATTTATTACACGATCTGACTCAATGGATGGGTGCTTGTAGTGAAGAGATGGGTTTAGAAAATAACCGTCTGAATGGAGGTCCCTATGAAGCTGGGTATCCCATCTCCTATCAATAATTTCAAGTATAGCCTTGCGCATATTTTCATCATCCTTTAAAACATCTTTTATTTCAATTCTTGCCCTAATCATTGCCTCATGTATGTAGCCCATGGCGGGCTTCGCATCACCATCAACTAGTCGAAGCACTCTCACTAAAGGGCGAGCCACCTCCAATGCAATGATTATTTGACTCCAAAAAGATGTATTTAGAATAATTTTTTCAGCCTTTCTCCCATCCTTATGCTTTGACCATTTGCTTTGACTCCATTGCTCTGAAGCAAACATGGTCCTCAAGGCACTTTTTTGCTTGGCTAGGCTTTGAAGAGTGAGAAATGACGTGGCAAATCTAGTGATACACAGTCTTACTAATTCTCTCTTCCTTGTAAAAGACCTCATCATGCTTAGGACTATGGTGTGATTGTAAATAAATCCAACAGCAAACATAGCTCTTGAAATCATCCCACTAAATAAAGATGTTGTACCCATTTCCTTGAGCATAAGATTAACACAGTGAGCTGCACAAGTTGTCCAAAACATATGCTTCCTTTTCAAAGTCCAGAAATGCCCAGCTGCAGCATAGTTGGCACCATTGTCAATGATAATTTGTACCACATTTTGCTCCCTAACAAAATCGACAATCTCATCCATCAAGCCGGATAAGTATATACCATCATGTGACTTTTCTGATGCATCAATAGACTTAACAAAAAAAGCACCTATTGGGCAGTTAACCAAAAAATTAATGAATGCCCTTGATTTCCCATCGGACCAACCATCACACATAACAGTGACCCCATATTTCTCCCACCCTTCTCTCTGAGAAATCAAAATTTTATTCACACCAAATACAACATCCTTCAACAAGGGCTCCCTAACCTCATGTAGTGAAGGAGGAATAAGTCCTGGGCCATATTGCCCAATTACCTGGACCATACATGCAAAACTATCCAGAGTTATAGTATTAAAAGGAATGCCGGCCATGTAAATCCACTTTGCAATCCACTTACATATCGACTTTCTTTGTTCTTTCTTATATTTATTGTCAATTGTGATTTGTTTTGTTTTTTTCTTTCTCTCCTGAACCCCAATTTCGGAGCTAGAGGTGAAAAAAGAATCCATTGGCCCCTTAGAGAGAGGTGTTCTTCTCTCAGCACTACCACCAATA
>NW_006498404.1:5672739-5688930 GCF_000471905.2 Amborella trichopoda
CATAGCAACTTCAGACATATCATCATCATCATCACCATCATCAAATAATTGCATATCATCAAGTAATTCCTTTCTTTTTTTTTCTTTTTATCTCTTTATCTTTTTTCAATCTATTCAAATATTCTCTAATCTCCTTTTTTATATTATCTGTAGCTTGTGGGCATGCTCTTACATTCCAAGAAATTCCAACTAAATGCTCTTTTTGTCGAAAAATACCACCCATAGAAGTATTTCCACAGAGCAAGTATATCACACAATTTCTATCTTTCGGATTTTTTAGTTTAGCATATTTCCAAGCCGGATCGTTGTTACTAGAAGATTGGGAAGAAGACATTGCCCCAAAACTAAGTATAACAATATTATTGTACAAGAAGGAATAAAAACTTACCGACTCTGCAAAGTAGTGCTCGATTTCTTCACAGCCACTGAAATCCCCAATTTCTTAAATTCACCTTAACATCCCCAAATCAACAATCAAAGGCATCAAATGAACATCCAAGTATCAAACAACCACCAAATCAAAGATTGGATGAAAAAACAATTTTTGCCAAAAAAAATTTTCCTTCGATTTGATTTAAAAACAGCCACAAAAGTGGCTGGAAATCTTCGTTTAGGGGGTATAGTAACCCCCCAAACAGTTTCCCTAGACTTTGGAACTACAAAAAGACTATTTTGCCCTCCTCGAGGGGCAAAATGGAAATTTTTTTTCACGGAAACAGATGCGGCACGATGCGGTCTGATGCAGTGCGATGCGGGATGGGGCCACAAAGCGGCCGCATCTGTCAAAAGCGCATATGCGCCAGTACACGATGTGGATGCGAGCGCATCCCGCATGATGCGGCAGCATATGCGGCGATGCAGCCGCATTTTAAAACACTGTGTGGAAGGGATACTATTTGGTCAAGTTCTGCCCAAACCTGTTCCTGAGGGTATGTAAATTTGGCCCATATACAGCTGAGAACTTCCATGGGGTTCTGTCTAATATGTTAGAGAGGAGAAGGGTGACAAAAAACTCTCCCAAAAAGTGGGAGTTTAGAGTAAGATCAGAGGGGTCCCAGACCACCCAAATACCTCCTGAGGCCCCATTCGCTGGTAACGAGACCCACTGGCAAGGTCTTCTGCCCCATACCCGGCGGATGAGTTGGAGATTTGGGTCTGGTAACTTGGTTTCAAGAAAAGCAAGGATGGTGGGAGTAAGCTTGGAGGTGAAGGCTTTGACTGCGTCCTTCTTAGAGGTCAATCCTAACCCTCTCACATTCTAGATGAGTAATTTCATTTTTTAGAGACAGATAAGGAACAGGAGGCTAATCTGAGGGACCTCCTCAGGCGGTCAACAGTGGAAGAAGAGGGAGGGCAGTCTAAATGCTTTCCAGCAAAAGGTAAGGAGGAAAAAAGGTTACAAAGTTCTCTTTGACCTCTGAATCTCACCTGCATCCTGCTCTGAGCGTCTGCTGTGATGAATCTATGAGCAGGTCCTTCAGGCCCGTCGTATTCAAACCCCATGAGGTTGTACATCATTCTCATCCGTAGTTCTTCTCTATTCCTCCCGTTACTGTCTCCCTCAATGGCTTCACCAACGACCTGAGCACAGGAGACGGGAGCTGTCGAGTACACAGGAGGCTCAGTAGAAGTCTCGAGTGCTGCAGGAGAACCAGGTGCCAAAGTGTTCTTGAGAGCAGTAGGGTTTTCGGGGCGATCCAAGGGGGCCTTCGGGTGCCTCTGAGTTAGTAGCTGCCAAAGAGGAGACCAGTAGGGGTTATGGGGTGGTTTGTGAGGTGGTATCTGTGTCAGCCAAGGATAGAGAGAGGTTGAAGGGGTAAGGTCACGTGCTAGAGATGGGAGGGTTGAAGAAACATGGTCAACGGCCAAAGAAGACTGGAAGATAGGGTGAGAAGGAGGCAGGAAGGGAGAAGCAGGGGAAGGGGGGTAGGCTGAAGAGGGAAGCGGCTGAGTAGGTGAGAAGGTAGAGGGGTTTAAAGCAGAGGGAAGGAGGACCAGGGAGGGATCTGGGTAGTTGAGAAGAGGGACGTAAGCAAGGAAGAGGTGCGACTGAATTGATGAGTAGGTGGAGTATAGAAAGGGGGAGGAGGAGGGCCCGACCACTTGTAAGGTTTGAACTTGGCAGATATGTACAAGATGTGGAACAAAAGTGAGGTGGGGAGCCAGCAAGTCTGTGGATGAGGGGTCCGGGGGAGAGGGTCTAACGTATGGGCGGTGACAAAACCCAATGGAACCAAATCTCTGTTCATCTTCAGGTTTGGGCGGATCTTCAGGCGTGGGTAAAGCAAATCTTCAAGGTTGAGAGGGGCCAGTGAGGGAGAAACAGGGGAAGAGGAACAATGGCCTCAGAGGGGACGACAGGAAGGCTAGGGGGATGATCCGCCAGTGGCTTGAGGGTTGGTGTTGTCTGAACACCATGAGAAGGCCGATGGCGAGAGGGAGAAGAGGAAGGAGAAGGGGCAGGGAATCAGAGGGGATCTGAGATGGGGATGCGTCGTCAGAGACGATAGGTGGGGGAAGGTGGCTAGCTAGAGCCAACTTAGACGCGTGGCATTGAGGCTGCGACGGAGGCAACGGGGAGGGTGACGAGGGTGCCTCAAAAGGGGACAAGTGGACAGGGGAGGGCGGCTTTGGCAGAAGCTCAAAAGGTGAGGACTTTTCAGCCGCAGTCTGACACGGGTTAGGTGGTTGGAGAGTACGCATAGCAGAGGGAAATGATGGGTGATGGGTAGGGCAAGAGGTGGTGGGGGGTCGAGGGGAAGGTGAGGGGTGAAAGGAGGGCGGGTCGGGTTGAGGAACTGGGCCAAGCGAGAGATGAGACGGATTGCGTTGAGAAATTGGGCCAGAAGAAGTTGGGAAAGATGGGCCGGGTTGATCAACAAGGCCAGGAGTGAGAGGGGGGGGGGGGGGTGTTGAGTCCTCCTTAACTTCTTTCTTTTCCAGGTCGGTGGATCAAGGTAGGAGGGGTGGAGTCCTCCCTGACTTCTTTTCCGAGTCGATGGGTTAGGGTGGGGGTGGCCTCGGCATGTGAAACTAACGAAACATCTTTAACGCTAAACGGGTCGATGGGCACCTGTATCGAGAGAGGCTCATGCTGAGGCAGCCTCTGCTTGGACGTGTGTGGACGCCAGCTTAGCTGCTGAGTCTGTTGACCCAGCACTCGGCCGGGTAGGGGGGTCGCCAAGGGGCCTCAAACAGTGCCGCTTTTTCCTAGTCACCACTGTCCAGGATTGAGCAGTGGTTTCTGGGTACTGACCAGGGACGTCCTGTTGAAGGAAATTGGGGGAGGGGGGCGAAGCTAGAGACCAGGAAGTAGAGATTGGATAGTAGAGTTTATCTACTTCTAACCAACTTTAGATGGAATCCTAGAAGGGTCGAGGACTTCCAGAAGAAGTCGGATAGAGCCCAAAGGAAGGGACTCTAGGGCAATACAATGAATAGAAATCATTGATCCGTAGGCTTCTGCCACTCTCCGAAAGGTTTCGGGTGACCACACATGAAGTGGGATGTGGCTTAGGGTAAGCCAAATACATTGTTTCTTGAAGGAGCCTACTTTAGGAGACCATGCCCAAAGTGAGCAAGAGGCTCCTTTGAAAGATGGGCTTACGGATTCCTTTAGGACCATGTATGCTTGAGAAGCTGAGGGAAAAGAGAAGAGAAAGTCTCCATTCGAAAGACGTCTGCAAGTTACGTTCAGCTCCTTTCTATAGGCTTCTGGCCCAACTTTCTATCCCTCTTTGATCATCCCATCTACGTCTGAAACTTCCTACTAAGGAAGCTTGGAGTTTTGAGCGGTGAATCGCGGTCTCCTCACGAGGACAGAAGATACTGAACGGTAGGTAGGGAGATGAGACCGAGGGATACGAGGAACTGATGGAAGGCACTGAGGTTGAAGGGATAGCGGTGAAGGTTGGGGGAGCGGATGTAGGGGCTTTGAAAGAAGCAGCAACCTGTGTGAAAGAGGCTTTATGGTTGCGGTCCGAATGCGAAAGAGGCTTAGAGTGGAGATGAAGGAGATGGGTCTTGGGATACAAGTCGTAGATCTTGTTCCAGGAGAAAGGGGGGGGGACGGTGGCGACCTGCCATTTTTAACAATTCTTGTTGCTTTGACCTTCAGTTTGGTGGACCTGGAGTTTAACCTATCAGATTGAGGAGAATTGTTCGTTTTAGTTGAAACTAGGATCATCATCATCATCATCATTCACCATCATCTGAGCCTTATCCCAACTATTTGGGTCGGCTATTCTTTTTGCACCATTTTAAAACTAGAGTACTGTGTTTTTATTCTTTTTGCACCAATCGCCATAGGTTCTTCTCCACTTCCTACTGGATGAAAGACTGATCCTTCTTGGACATATATTGAAGATGTTGTATTCTCGTAGATGGACACAAAACAAAATATTTGTGTTTACATCACAGAAAAGTGTGGGAAAATGTGGATGTCATAAAAGAAACATGCACAGACACACATAAAGGCGTCGTCTCTTTAATTGTTTATCCTCATGTGCCGCCTACTTTTCAATCGACCCATTTCTTTTGCTTAGTATTTATATGTTTATCACATCATAATTTCCTATTTAGTTCCACTGGCTGACTCAACAAGTTAAATGAAAAAAGGTCACCAGTCAGCTCGATTGATTGATTCAATGGCCCACAATGTCATGAGTCGGTGACGTATACCTGCATCACAAGTAAATTACTTCGACAAGGTTTTCTTTTTCAAATACAATGTTACATGAACTGGACCCTCATGCAAACAATTCTTGTTATGCTGGGCTATAGGGATAACTTATAACTTCCAAGATATAAAGTCATCAATCTGTATTCTTCATGTGAAATAAGACTCAACATGGGGTATTGCAGATGGAGCAGGACACATACGCCAGCGATTTCTTCACTTTGACCCAGGTGCTCTGTAATTTTCACACTCAACTATGAAAATAGCTTTTTATCTTTCAGTAATGCAAACCCCGGTTCAACACATATTGCTATAATCCTACCTCACAAAACAAAGCATAAACTTTCTGAAGTTTTAAATCTGCTCCACACTTCAACACATATTGCGATAATCCTACCTCACAAAACAAAGCATAAATTTTCTGAAGTTTACAAGTCTGCTCCATACAAGTTATTAATAGAGAAGTTGACCAGGAAAGGATAATAATTAAAAAAAAATTCTCAAGGTTCTATTATTTTGATTTTTATACTCTTCTGTGGAAACATGTGAGGCAAGCTAATGACTTCAACCTGAAACCATAAGTTGACAAATAGCCCCACAACAGGGACATGATGCTGAATCCTTGTGCAGTCAGATACTTCCACGTAAAAAGAGAGCATACAAATTACTGAAAATTTGAAAGCTCGCACCTTTAAATGCCAAGAATGGAGAGTTGAAGGCCTGGGAGAGATTGTTAGAACAGCACATGCCAAAGGACCCTCCGCTCCCCATAGATTTCAATACCAAAAGCGCATCAACTACAAATATCACAAAATTGACCATCCTCTTCTCATTGCGTGAGTGGCATTTGTATTGGGCCTCTTGGCCTTCAGGTTTTTTTCTGAATCCCCAATTTGGTAGCTCATCTAATTTTCTGATGGGAAAAGATCATGTAACTACGTCACCACAAATTCATTTATTCTCTTATTCAAAGAAGATGGCCTTAATGGTCCTAAATCTTACCTTACACCCAGTTCACCATGTTGAATTCCCTCTGTCATCCATCGCTGAAGACAAGTGCAGTCTTCTGATGAAAGACCTGATAAACCTTGGCTGTCATACACACAAAAGGAAGAATTGGGTACCATGTATTCCCGGAAATACTTAGTCCCTTGGCCACAAGATCCATCTGGAAAATTATGAAACCATCGATCTCGATCACATAGGGAAGCTGATTATACCAACAAAACTAATTGAATGACATATGCATGTCGAAATATTAAATTTCAAGCATGTCAAACTGTAATATTCAAAACAAACGAAACTGCAGGATGATTGGCGACAATTTATTATCCCCACAGCAAAATCTATCATTGATTCATAAAAACAACAAAAACAGATATTGAGAGAATACAGAAAAATGAAAGACTGCAATTGGCATATCAAGAAGAAATTAAAGAACTTACAGAAGACTTGAGCTCTGTGTGATGTGACTCTGTCATCTTCAAACAAATTTAATATATTGTTGACAAGAGTACTTTTACCTGATCCCTTATTACCAATCAACAGAAGTGTAGTCACCTCAGGAATCTCATAATCATATTTGCTCATACCATGAGATTCTATAAGCCAATCTCCAGGCTTGTACCTACACAAATAGAAGCCAAGCTTCTTTCCAAATTCAACATCTTCAAAGAGTTGATAAGAAATCCAGAATAGAAGAGAAAAAGAAAGAAATGTAGAACCAGAACAATAAACTCGCTGTGCCCGTAACAGAGCTCAGTAACTCACTCTGTAAGAAGTGGGAAAACCCAAACTAGCAGAGACGGTAAAAAGCCAAAAACAGAAGAAATAGGACCTTTGGAATACCCAACTTAAGATTAATTTCTCCTTCAAGCTCAAAGGGTGGTATTTCATGTACTGCAACTAGCATACCTTCTTCTTCATGATTCGTTGTCAAAATTTGTAGCACTTTTGGGTTGTCAAAATCTTTTACACTAAGATTTACCGCTTCATATTCTTCCTCCTTCTCTTGTTATCTACTAAGCCAATCTTATAACACTTTGTTGCATTATTTTGTAAAGGCCTTCTACTAGGTCTTGTTTGGCTCTCTCAATTACATGATCCACACACTCCATAACTGGATCAGTAGTTGTTTGTGAAAACATCATATTTTATAGATCACAAAGTTCTAATACCACTTGATCTAGATAGAAAAATAAGAAATCAAAAAAATAAAAATAAAATTAAAGGTTTGAAACTAGATATCCTCTCTTAACGTCTACAAGGGAGTCCACGCCAAAGATCTCTTCACAAGATCCAAAAACTTCTTTCTGAAATTAACCTCCTCTACAAAAAAGGGATGGTCTTCCCTTTTAAACACAATGAAAAGAAAGAATAAAAATGAAATTTTTTAAAAAACAAAACATACACACAAAAACTCTCTCCCCTCCCCCCCCCCCCCAACTTTTCTCTCTCTCTATCTTCCTCTCTTGATCTCACATAAATCTCTCCCTTATCTCATGTTTAAAACCAAGTCTAACACATCAACCCAACCATCCTAATCCCAATCATTCATCTTAAAAAAATAAAAATAAACTTTCAATCAACCCAACTCACTACAACTACCAAACAGAAAACCCTATAAGAATACTAGAAACCCAGAATAACCAAAACCTAAATCTTAATCTTCTAAAAAAAGTAAAATAAAAATAAAAATTCAGTTTGCATCAGTACCAAACTTTAAGGATTGCGATATATTATGATTAATATGATATCTATAGAGATTAGAATTTGGTTTGAAAGCAGGTATATATCTGTCAGATTGGAAAGTGGCTATCAATTGGGTTGATTGTTGCACAAATTACCTAAATGTGGATAAGTTTAGGAGTTTCAATTCAATCAGAATCTTATCTAATAGGTGGGATGCATGTAAATAGGTGGCAAAGTGTGGCAATCTAACATAAATCTGACTGCAGCAATAATTGAGACCAGTATCACATAGGAAGCATAGAGAGAATCTCATCAGAAGCAAGAGAGAATCCCATCAGAAGCAAGTAATTGGAGTATCTTACTCATAATAAGTAAAAACGAAGAGGGAAAAGACCAAAAGAAAACAGGAAAAGAAAATTATACAGAAGCGGGAACCGGAAATACAAATCTTTTGTTGCTGAAATGGAGCTCAGTACCAAAAACCAAACAAAGAGAACTCTTGCCAAATGAAAAGTTACCTCAAAATCTTCTCCTTCTCTGTTTCGAGCGAAGCAACTCTGTGTTGTAATTGTTGGTATTTCAGCATGAGTTTTTGGTACAAACTATCTCTCCTTCTCACAACTATCTCTGAATCGAAATTGAAAGATGTCTCCAGAAAACGCATATCTTTGCAAGAACCTCCATTCTCAGAAGAACTTAAAGATCGAGGAGTCCTGAAAAAGATCAATGGAACAAGTGTTTGAATTGGGGGAATAACCCAATGCTAATAAAAATACCTGAGCTACCCATGAAGGGTTCTGTTCCTAACTGAAACAATTACATGGAAGAGAGATCAAAAAAATGAAGAGAGAGAGAACAATTACATAGAAGAGAGATAAAAAATGGAAGAGAGAGAGTACTCAGAAGAAATGGGGTGCAGGACTTGAACTTCTATACCACCCCCCATGGCCTCCAGGCGTCTCAGTGATGTCTCGCTACCATTAATTTCCTTCTTCATGCTCGGTGGCCATCTTTGTAAGCAACACAATATATAATGAAAGTCAACTTCGCAAATATGAAACACCTGTAACTTTCAAAAACTCATCTAAACCATTTTTCTTCATTTTGAGGTTTTTTTTTCTTACAAAAATAACCATCTCGCTACTCATTTTACTTCATACCTCATTTTACTTCATGCGGCATACTCTTATTTTATCGGATACTCTAACTACTTGTAATATTTAATCGTACGTACCCCTTTTTTTTCTCAACTTTTTCCCTCTATCTCTCTCTCTCAGCCCCCAACAAACCATTTCTATCCCTTTCGACTCTCATTCCCTCTTTAATCCCTAACGACCCCTAAACTTTCTCTTTCTCTCCACGTCATTTTTCTTTCATTCTTTCTCTATTACCCGTAAAACCCATCTCTCTCCCAAGTCTCATCTCTCATTGGTCAAAAAAGAAGCCATTGTCTAATTACTGTAAAAAGAATATTGTGAAGAAAATATTATCTATTACGAATACTTAAAATACCGTAATATTACTTCACGTTATTACGATATTTTAATTACCGTAATACTACTTCAAGTTATTACAATATTTTAATTATCATAAAAATTAATATGAATTACATAAAACGACTATCGTAAAAATCATTTTCATCAAAAAAAAAAAAAAATGGACGAGATTTTTGAAAGTTAAACATTTTTTTTTGCAATTAAATTAAAATTTAAATATATTTATCAATATTAACCCAAAAATCATTCTTGATAGCCAATACACTCCGTCCAGTTAAGCTTTAGAAGTATCATTATTTGCCATTTCTCCTAATGCAAGTTTGTTAAATAACACAAGGATATACCCCGTCCACGTCCAAATAAGCATTAGAAGTATCATTATTTGCCATTTCTTCTAGTTTTAAATAACACAAGCAAGTGACAAATGGGAACACTCTTGTATGGATTTAAAGAAATGGGAACTCTTGTTTGGATTTTGAATTGAATAGTAAGATAGAATATGCTTCACAAGTATTATTAGTGCCCACCTTCAAATGGTGTCGAGGTTTCAATACTGGAAATCTTTGATTAGCCTTAAAATGTATTTTTATTTTTAATTATAAAGTTTAAAGCATAAAAATTAGTGTAGATAGAGTAGATGTATGAAAAGTTGAGTAACTGAAAAATTGACCGTCCAAAAATGCATTACAAGCACTATTTCTAAACTTGAAATCCATTTTTTTCTCAAGTCTATACATCTTGATGTTGAGATGATCAATTTGATGATTTTTGGACAACAAAATAACCTTTTCTAGTGAAATTTTTGGGGTAGGCTCTAATTTGATTGTTTAGAGCCCAGGCTCTATATAAATTTTATAATAGATTAATTTAAATTATATAGGAGAAAATATTTTTAAAAACTTTGAATAAAGATGGCTTGTTTCTTTAAAATTATAGAATGACATTATTAGAAGAGTATTGAAGAGAGGAAAAACTTGATAAGGAGCATCTCAAAAATCCTCTAAAAAATAGTATTTTGAAATTGGAAAACCTTTCAATTAATCATCTCGACCTCGACATCTAGAGATTATAAAAAAAAAATTTCAAGTCCTAAAAACTGTGAATCTTGTAATTAGTTTTCTAGACATTATATTTTCAAGATTTTCAAGTGTTTAAAGCTCTACTTCATCTGTACTATTTTTGGGATTTTAAAATTTATAATTAGGGTTGAATATAGATTTTCAAGTCCTCGTAAGATTTCTATCACTAGAACTAACTATATCTTTTGATAAAATTTAGAAGTGTGCCTTACTTATATAGTATAAGGTCAACACCTTTTACAAACCTCACCCTTCAAAAAATATTAAAAAGCTAGGGCCTAGTCTATTTTATGCAATATTACAATATTGAAATTCATATGTGATTATATTATCATTATTATATCACTAAAATTATAACGCCGACCTTATATTGTTGAAGTACTGTGCACATAAAAAATCCACCTAGAAAGATTGTTTTGGCAATAAAAAACCCTCTAATTGATCATCTCAATCATAGGGATATGGAAAAGACAATGATTTCAAGTCCTAAAATTGGTTCATCTTATAACACATTATATGGATCATTTATTGTTTAAAATTTGAAGTATTTATATATCTGCTTAATTTGCACGATTTGGAGCTTTAAATTTCATAGTAGGAGTGAAAATAAGTCTTTAGGCTATTACAAGGGTCTTACATCTTTTTGCAAGTTTTGGAGGTGCATTTTACCTTGATTGTTTAAAGTTGACATCTTATTTAAACCGCACCACCCAAATATTAATAAGAATATAAATATGTTACAGATAATATCTAAAAAGTTAATTGATATGCAAATGTGTATGCACATGCATGTATATGTCTCATTATATAATTAAAATATATTTATAATATTTATTAAAGAGAATAAAAATAGAAGATAGAAGAATTTCTCAAAAATCATTTTAATTACTAATTCATGTTAATGGAAGAAATATGAAACTTAACAATCTCATGAATTCGCTTAAAAGAGGTTATCATTTCATTGTTATGAAATTTATGATACAAAGTGAAATATTTATATGTTCATATCAACCTTTCAAAACAACTTAATACATTCAGAGCATCAAACCTTTGGCACAAATTAACCGACTAGGAAAATACTGACTGACTGACTAGTTGACTCCAACTCTGAACAATAACATTACAAGAGAGAGAGAAAATGGGGCTAGAGAGTCTAAAGAAAGAGAGAAAAAGAAGACTCAATAGGCTTTATATAATTGGAAATTGCCAGTAATTAATCTAAAAAATATCTACAAAATTGAAACTTTTAACTGTAAAACAAAAACACTATTAAAACAAAAGAAAAAATTATTTCCCTTATAGATGGACAGATGTTTATCTATAATTTTCATAAAGAGATTGCGAAAAAATGCGAAAATTTTATTATTTGCATATAGGTTCTTTACAAGTATGTACAATACCCTTAACAAAACAGGGGTTGAATGCTTCAGTATTAACTTGTGTACATGACCATAAATATTTGAATTTTTAAGATTCATTTCTAGTCTACATAAGGAGCCAGTATATGTTAACTGTTATCCCAATTTCATGACAACCCTCATTTATTAAACGGTTTGAAATTAACCTTAGAAACCCAGAGCCTTAATCAAACAGAAGGATCCAAAAATTTAGCAAGAACCTATAGCATATATTATAGAGTATTAAATATCTATATCCTAGAAATAAACAAATAGATATTAAAGAATTTGCAACTTTATTTGAGTCAAAAATTATAATAAAACTATAATATCGAAGTAAATAATATAGAAAGAAGTTAGGCTACCAGATAATTGGAAATTGATAGCAGCTACTATGTATGGTAGAGAAAAACAATTATAAAAATCTTAAATAGAATCAACTAAAGAAATATTAAAGAAGAGATGTTAAAAGATTTCGACACCTGAATTGCATATTTTGGCAATATTTGGTGGTGTGCCTTACTTTAATTGTGTAAAGCTGACACCTTATATAAACTACACCCATTTATTATTAATAAAAATATAGATATTTTATAAATAATATTTAGGAATTTAATTGATATGTGTCTGTGCACAAATTTATATATGTTATTTTGTATAATTGAAATATATTAATAATATTTTTTAATTATGTTGTACTTTATTTTCTCCAAGATCTTGTCATTTGATAACATATACAATTTTACTAGTCATATTTTTTTGTCTCATCTTCTAGGAAAAGAAAACTTTGCTATATGAAACAATTTTATTTTAATATTATTTATGAATATTAATTTTGTAATATTATAGTATTCTAGAAATACTACAGCAAGATATTATAAGAAATTATAATACTCATATTTAATATTTATAATTGTGATTGTTATTTTTTGTTGTTGTTGTTTGCAAAATATATTGAAATGGAGATCATCTGAATATTTTCTAAATATTTTTGATGAAATATTATCCTCGTCATTAATATTAATATTATTATACTTTAACATAGTATTATATAATAATATCTCTACAATAATGACAGATGGTTTTAATATATTATTACAATATCATATTATTATCTTAATATATTAATATCACATTATATCAATATTAAAATATTATTCACATTTTAATATTGTATTATTATATTATTATCTAATTATTATGATAAGGGTGAGGTTTGCCCACCTTATACTGTATAACTTAGGATGCACCTCTGAATGATGTTGAAAGTACGTAGTTTTGGTATCCGAAACTTTATGAAGGCTAAAAAAATTATATTTAACACAAAGCCAATTTGACCATTTTAGAGAAGCAAGATAAAAAATTTACAGCAATGCAGTTTGACCTTTTTTTTTTTTAGAGATTGAAATTTACAGCAAGGGATCACGCCAATTTGCTGTTGTGAGTTGTTGGCCCATCCGTCCCCGTTGTGAGTTGCTACCCAAGATCTCGCCCATCCATATTGTCAAATTGTGAACATTTGATCTGACCCGTACTATCGAGTCCTGTTTTGACATTTCGCTTAATAGTCATCGTTGTTTTCTGTCGAGTCGTATTTTGACTCTTCATTTTTGCTTCGCAGTCGGAAGGTTTCCGAGTCACTTTGCAAACGCAACTTAACCCTTTACTACTGGGCTCCCCTCATTCATTTGATGAAGACCCAACAAATCTCGAAGGCTGAAAAGTTACAACCTTGTTCTCACTAGGGCCCAACGCTGCATCGGCGGCATGGGCAATTATGGGATCCTTGCTATTATTATTGCCATTGACAATGCTCCCGAAAGAAGAGGCGGCGAGCTTCGCCTGCTCCTGATATTGAAAGAGCAACCGCAGGGAACCAGAGGTCGGCTTTCTCTCTCATACGAGGATCTAATTGTACTTCTAAAATCGACCGATCTGGCCCATTTGAAAAACTGCATTGGGTTGTTTTTGCCTCTGGATCTTGATCAGGATCTAGATCCATCTGAAATCTCACCCAACCACTCTAATATGATGTTATTATTGACCCTTTGAAACTCAACCTAAAAACACATCTTTGAAAATTCGTCCAAAAACAAAAAAATCATTTGTTCTGCCCTTCTGTATGATTGAGTTTATTGTTCTATTACTCAATCATGTCTGTTTTGGTCTGTGAGTTGCTGAATTTGTTTCGGATTTCATATCGAGTTTTGTTGGTTCTTCCAAGGGTTAGCTGAATTTATTGTTTTTTTTTTTTAATCTCTAGAGAAGATATGAAGTTTTTCTCTGTTGCTCAAGCCTGCTCTATTCGAGCCTTCTACTTCTGAGGCTTATTGATCTGTCGTTGCTTGAGCCCGCCCTATTCTGTTATTAATATGCAGCAGACAATGCAACTACTTGTTTTCGCAACTTAGCATTCAAACTCCAATGGCTCTCTCTCATAGCATCTTGCGTTTAAGAGGGAGTGTGAAAGGAAACTATATGTTGTCTATCAGGTTAATATGGAATGTGCATATTATAATCAGTATATATGATAATGGTAAGTACAATATTATGTTTTTTATGGTAAGTTTGGGTATGATATAAGTGTTTGTAATTTATTTCTATTATTGTCATCTGTATTTATCTATTTAAGATAAGCTTGTGCATGCATATTGATCAATGAGAATAGGGAGTCTCTGCAGATAAACTTGAAGCTTCTTCACAAATATGACTATATTATTATTATTAATTAAATTTGTTATTGTTGAAATAATAATTATTTAATATTTACTTAAATGAATATTTATTTATAAATGATAGTTTTGTGAGTTGAATATATTTTTAAGGGTGGCAATGGACTCGGTATCCAATGGGTATACCCGACACGGATCCCGGTATTTGGACCTGCGGGTCGGGTCTAGGTCCAAAACCTGGACCTGAACACATCCAGGTCCGATTGAACCCGACCCGTACCCACCTGCACCCGTAAACTGTTGGAGATGAAATACTTCAAGCTTTATTTGTTTTGGTGTATTAAGGATCATATATAATAAGAACTCGTAGTCATCTTTAGCTATTAAACAACAAATCAGATGGCTTGAAATCTAATAGGAGGTGATTGTGACCTTGTCGCCAATAATATGGGTATATGATACAAAAAAAAAGGCAAAAAAAAGAAAAAAGAAGCTGATAGTGATGGTAGCAATGGACCCAACCAGACTTGAGACCCGATGGATACAGGTATGGGTCCAACTTTTGGACCCAACGGGTCGAGTTCAGATCCAAAACCTGGCCCCAAATACATTCGAGTCTGGATCCGGGTCCATCCGGACCTGACCCATACTCGACCCATTGCCACCCCTATGTATTTTATTTGTCATATGTTACTGATAATTCAATATTTTCATTTAAGGATTATATGTTTAATAAAAATGACCTAATATACATTAAAATACGTTTATTTTTACTTTCATATATTTGAATAATATGTATTCAACACATGATATACTTATTTTCTAAAATATGTATCCCATCCTAGAATATGTCTCTACCCAAAAATAGAACTTGTTTTTGAAAAATAGAAGGATACCGTACATGTCCTAAATTTCTCTATTTGAAGGTCACATGCCCTACATTCTCTCTAAAAACAGGATCCTCCATTATTCTTGTGACATTTGTCCACCGCTTTGCTGTGGCTTGATAATGTGGGTGTGTGTATGTGTGTGTATATATGTGTGTGTGTATGGGCAGTGATTTTATGCAACGATTGTATAATAATATGATGCAAAAAACTATATTAAGACCATTTGTTTGATCCAAAATTTTAAAGAAAAACTTTCTACATTCTCCCTACAACATAGAAGTTCTATCCTCCCCCTTATCCAACCCTCCATTTTTTAATGGAGGGCCAAGATTGCCCCAATCACAATGTCACGTCTCTACACTGTTTTATTTATTTATTTTTTTATAAACTATTTTGACACCAAATTTTGGACGTCCATTCCTCTATTAAACTCGCACGAACGAAAAAATATAAAAACAATATTTTCAATAAAATAAAATGACCAAAATACCCCTAAAATTTTCAAGGGGTATTTTAGTCATTATTTTTTATCGAAAAATTATTGTGAATATTTTTATAGGTGCGCCCTAATGAGAAGATGGTAAGTACCAAATTTCATATTCAAAAAAATTGTATTAAAAAAATTAAAAATAAAATACTTTGAGACGTCGGATCTAAGATCAAACGGTGAGTGGCTCTCTTGATAAAAAAATGGACGGCTGGATGGTAGGGGGAGGATAGAACTTCTATGTTGTAGGGGGAACATAAAAAGCTTTCTCAAATTTAAAATATATACTCTTTTCTTTCTAATGATCAATCACCAAAAAAAATGAAAAAAAATGAAAATGCAACCTAGAAAGTATTTTTTTAACCCAATTAACGTATGTCGCCCATTTTGATGAGATGCTTAGATCTAGACCTTAGAATGATTTTTTTTTTTTCAAATTTTTTAGATAATTCTATTATCATTAGATTAACAATGTTAAAAAAAAAAAAAAAGATTTTGAATTCATAAAGGCCTAGATCTTGAAATTCATCAAATGGACGGTCTTGATTTATTGTCGAGGGGACTCATTTTGACCATATATAGGATGCTAATTATTATTATTATTATTATTATTATTATTATTATTATTATTATTATTATTATTATTATTTTAAATTGATTATTGAGATGAAAAGAGTGTGTGTGCAAAATTTTGGGTCATACAAATACCAAAATACATTAGGTTTTACTAGTAAGTTAGGTGGTTAGCTATTAGTACTTATAGTAATTAGTAAGTAGTTCGGTGGGTAGGACGTAAGGACG
>NW_006498404.1:5723504-5748126 GCF_000471905.2 Amborella trichopoda
AATAATTATCATATACTTCGATAAAGTAGTGAAACATCACTAATTCACTATAAATGTTTTCTTGTTTTGATAACCAGGACAAAATGAGGGAGATTCAATTGGGTGCTCATACGGTTAAATCCCATGGAGTTGCTGTAGCCAGGGTGCATATGCATGACTGGCTGATACTGTTGCTTCTTGTGGTGATAGAAGTTATTTTGAATGTGATACATCCATTTTACCGGTTCGTGGGGAAGGATATGATGACAGATTTGAAGTACCCAATGAAAAGCAACACTGTTCCAGTTTGGGCTGTTCCGGTAATTTGGAGTTTCTTGAATAATACTCTTTTATCACTAGTACCTAAGGCGGAGCATTGGTTCAGTTCTGTGATGAGCTTTGATAAGATTATGATGATGATTTTTTTCCCTCTTTTGAAAAACCAGATGTACGCAATGTTGCTGCCCATAGTCATTTTCCTGATATACTACTATTACAGGAGGGATGTATATGATTTGCACCATGCCATACTTGGTATGAAAATCACAAAGCAAAATTTTGATGTTATTGAATTTAGATATTTGTGTCTTGGACTGTAACTAGTTGAAGAAATGATGCATCATGATTGACCTGATTTTCTTTTTGTACATGCGAGTACAGGGCTCTTTTTTTCTGTACTAATAACGGGGGTAATAACTGATGCAATCAAGAATGCAGTTGGTCGACCAAGGCCAGACTTCTTTTGGCGTTGTTTCCCTGATGGAAAGGAGGTAATTCATGACTTTAAATTTCGTCTCATCAAACCATATTATTCAATGTTTGATGTTTGGAATTTAATTTTTCTGTGAGTTATTGTTCAGGCCTATGATCTAGTCACAGGAAATGTTATTTGTCATGGAGAACGTGGTGTCATTAGGGAAGGGCATAAGAGTTTTCCTAGTGGACATACTTCATGTAAGCAGCATCATGTCTTTGCTTCTTACTTTCTAATGAGGAATTTAATGGCTGATTCTCTTTTTTCCTAAAAAAAGAAAAAAAGGCTGATTCTCATTTTCCATTACTTCAGTATGACTTTGTTGCTTGTGCTGCTACCATGTATGATTTGTTTTGTGCAGTGTCAAATGTAACTTAGTTGCATAATATGCTACATTGAAGGGAAGTTGGGGAATTGTGTTCATGTTCCTTGAAGAGATTAAAAACAAAAATATTATAATAACAATTTAATCTAGGTTTAATCAATTAAATGGAAGGTTTTGAAATCTTCCAATATTGGATAGAAGTCCATTTAATAAGGAATTCACCAAATTTCAACTCTTGAGTAGTCTGCTGTTGAAACACTTTAAAGCCTGAGAATGTTCAGCCCACTCTGCCACGTCCTGTTTTATCACAGGCTTTTTAATGCTTCAAGAAAATTTGAGGATCGGTATTGTAATATGCTATTGCTTAGCAAAAACCAAAGTGGGCTGTATAAGGGCCAGTGACAAGGACATTCAACCTGTTTCAGTTGAACTGGGCAAGGTGTTCCTCTCCTAGACACTTTGCAAATTTTGATTTATATGAACGAAAAAAATTCACATCTCCAACTGATGTTATAAATTACTGTTTTACATGTAGCGTATATTCATAATATCTGCTAACTGTATCGATTGAATCATGATTATCAGATTGCAAGTATAACACGATGTGGGGCCAAGTGGGCTTGGATCCTACACAAGTGACACGTGAGATGGACATAGAAACAAAGAAATCAAAGAATTTGGGTACAATTAGGAATTCTAATTAAGTTAGGATGTAGGAGTTGTAAAGGGTTGTAGGTTTTTGCAGAAACTAGGACAGCAGGGTTTTGGCCCTTATGAAGGTTTCTTAGTTTAGATGGAATTGGATACTATGAGGTCTATTGAAGTAGACCTCGGATTGGGGTCACAAAGAGAAGGTTTTGGTGGGGTTAGGGCAAGGTTTAGGATAGATTTTATGGTTTCTAGAAGGGTTAAGGCGTGCTTGAACTTAGCTGGTCCAACAAAATAGGAGGATAATGGGATGGAATCTAGGCTTGAATCCACAGAAATCTAGGGTTTATACTTGAAGTTAGAAGGATACAATGAGTTAGGTACATGGTTAAGGTAGCTCTTGAGTTAATTTATGTAGGGTTTGGATAGGTTTGGCAAGGTTTTTTATGGAAGGGTTTGAATGGGCGACAAATTTGGTTGTGGGGAATCTTAGGATGGGGATGTGCCACAGAATAGGGAATTGGAAAAAGGGGCCAAGCAGACATGGGGAGAACCTCCAATTCACGAGTCAGGGTTTGGGGGAATATCTCCACCAAAAGAAGAAGAGACGCTCTAACCTTTGGGGAGACTCTCCAAACCTACGATGGAGTTGAAGGATCTTTAGAATCTCTCCTTTGAAAGTGACCTTTACTCTGTTTGAATATGAATTGGCCATACATTGATATTTATAGAGAATTCCAAGTTCTATTGGTCCTGTACTTGGACTCTAAAAGCATAAGAAAACAATCTCCTTTACATTCTAAGAAACTATCCAAATCAAAGGTTTCTAATCTAGCTAGAATTGGAACCTTGCTAGAAATCCATTAAATAAGCTTTAAGTAAAATAAAATAAAAACCCAATTATAATAAGGACGCAATAATGAAAAGAACTAAGACACTTGGGAAAATAGAATAATCATTGATTTTCCGGCATGCTTTAACAATGATTTGAAGCCTGAAATCTGAGTTACAAAAAACCCATTGAAATATGGGTCTTAGATCTTAAAGACATTCTCTATTTAAGATTTTGATCACCCCAAATGGACATCCGGATGAACGTTATGTTGCCTGAAGCATACTCGTCATAACAGGTACACTAGGACATGTTTGTTGTACTGCATGACCATGAACAGGTGAACTTTTGATGCTTAAATATTTACATTCAAATAAAAAGACTTCATGAAAGGCCTAGGGTTGTGAAGTTGGATGCATATAACTAAAGTTGTATTAACTCTGCCATTGAGTAGATAAACTGATACACTTAATTCCGATTTGCTTTTAACTCTGTATATTCAGTATATGTCTTGGTCATATTTTAGTATGAGATTCCCCAAAACATGACTGACATGTGATATTATAAAGTTGAATTGGATGGTGATTACAATACCTGCAAGGTCTTGAAAATTTTTTAAGTGCTTTAAGTCTATGATTATATGATAGATTCTGTGGACGAGTTCATGTTATTGAGAGGGCTTTGATCATTTTTTAGCATTTCTAGGGTTCTTGTCCAAGGAATTATTGTTAATTGTGTGAAACTTCCTTTTTTGTGCAACAGTCCTTTTTTGTCACTGTTGCACATTCCCTTGTACAGTTCACATGCTTTCTGTAACCATATTATTGATCATAATCTAGGGAGCCACTTTCATACAGATAAACAACAACCTTATGTCATATTAGCTATGACAGCTACTTCATTAAAGTAGGTTTCTATTACTTAATATACATGGAAAGAACAAATAATTGTGTGCAGAAAGGGATAAAACCAATGGAAAATGGCAAAACTCCATCATATTCCAAGTATTGAACTTTGAATTGGTACTTCTATTGAAACTGTAAGAGGATGTTCTCCAACCACCTACACACGGGAGAAATTTGTATCTCCTTATTTTGATTAGACAATTGGGTATAATATGTCATCCATCGAAATTAATAAGGAAAAAACTTGTTTGCACTTTGCACAAATACTCCTTGATGTTAGGATAAAACTAACTTATCGAGATAGTTATTATTGGCTAATGCATGGATGAATAAGTATGTCCAGTGGTGTTTAAATCGAAACAACAAATTATCTTTTTTTAATCTTTATAGTTCCAAGGAAGAATATGTAGCAGGCGATGGACTAAGTTTCAATCCATTGAAGGCATTTGCCACTAGGACATTTGGTTAAGTAGTCTCAATTCTTAGGATATGGCTTGACTAAAAATCTGCACATCTTTATTTCTAGGAACTTCTGGGGGTTGAAATGTTATGCGAAGTGAAAGTTCAAATATGTTTCTTCATCTGTTTTAGCAACAACAGAGAAGTCAATTATTAAGAAAAAAGCAACTATTTGGATGTTTTTGAGAATGGTCCAATGGATGTTTAACATTTTGCTGTGGGTAGTTGTGCACTATAGAATTATTGTGCATGATTAATGCAACTTGGTTTTGAATGCTTTGCAAGCTTTTGCTGCGGAAGAGGATCAGACAGGAGTGCCTTGCAGAGCATCTTTTTTGTGTAACTGATGATTTTTCCATTGCTGTGCTTGCTTTCTGATTGCTTTATTGGAATTTAACCTGTGCCAGTTTATGACTTTCACTGAGGATGACACAGTCTTCTCAAATATGTATTTAATAGCACAATCAGTGCTGGTTCTGCACCGGGTACAACAAGATGTATATCTTATTTGTAATTGACAAGGAAAAAACACAATAATGTTGCCATTGAATTTCGTGATCCATCATTAGACTGAAGATTTGAACACTCCATGAACAAATGTACTATTGAGGATCTTAGGCCACCCTCTTTATGTGCAGTCTTGGCATTTGTTCCATTTGCAATCTTGTGATTGATTCATGTGCTTCTTGCTCTATTCCTCTCCTTCTTGGTACATTTAATGGGTGTTTTGTCTGCCATAACCTTCTCTGGGCATAGGTGACTGGTAGTATAATGAATTAACTGGATTTGATATGAATATACAATTGAATGAATACAGGTACAACTGTCCATGAATCTTGAGCCTAAAATGTTTATGCCCAAATGGTTACCTAATAATTTATTTGTTTGATAATGTATGTTTTCAGAAGCCTTCTTCTTCTGCCATGTGGTTTGTCTATTGTGGTTGTTTAACTTTTGTTTGATCCCTTATTGCGATTATAGGATTATGAGCACTGCAATAATTATTGACCTGCCTGTAGATTAGCACAATGAAGTTGTATATTGTATGTCTACCATGTGATACCTGTGGATTAATTTGAGCATCTTATGGAAACATAGGAGACCATCATTCATATTTCTTTGCACACGATTTGATTTGTATACTGAATTAAATTCTTGATCTCATTGAAAAAATATCTCATTATCTCGTGATCTGTAATAAATTCTTTCTTCTTGCAGGGAGTTTCGCAGGCTTAGGTTTTCTGTCTTTGTACTTATCTGGAAAGATTAAAGTATTTGATCGTAGGGGCCATGTTGCAAAGCTTTGCATTGTCTTTCTTCCACTATTAGCTGCATGCCTTGTTGGAATCTCTCGAGTGGATGATTATTGGCATCATTGGCAAGATGTATTTGCTGGGGGTTTCATAGGTCTGTTTTGTAGGCTTGATTATTTATTGAAATCTTGTTTATTATAATCAGAAAAGTTTTAATGTGCATTGCATGCCGGTGCTGCTTGTCCCACATGATTTTCTTCTACAGGTCTCACAGTGGCTACATTTTGTTATCTTCAATTTTTCCCACCTCCATATCATACTGATGGTAAGTTTTAATCCTGCAATTTTTTGAATAGGTGAAATTTTTGGTTTCTATGCAATTCCTATAGATCTACATCTGGGACACATTTTGTTAAGTGTGTGTGTGCGCTGCTTTTATTTGAATATCTAGCAGTGAAATGGATACCAACATTACATGCCTTGAACTTCTGGACATCTTCCTTACTGGAGAGTGGTCCATCAAACATTCTTTCTATGGCAAGCTTACCTCAATTGTTGATAGACAATTGAGAACCAGTTGAATCTGAAAGTTAATTTGCTATATTACATTCTTGACGTGGGGATGGGCTGTGGTGCTATTTAGTGATTTTGCTTCTCTGAAAGCATTAAGCAGAGTGTTACATGCCTGTAATCCCTGCCAAAACAAAGTCAAAGACATGAATTAGATAGTCGTGCGCAATGAAAGCATATGCTCAGGAGCATCATTTGGTTGATAAGGTTTTTCACAGACATTTGCTTCACTTAAGAGATGCCATACCATGTGAATCTGGTATAAAAATATCTGCTTTGATGTGTGGTGTGGCAGACCAAACTGCCTTTTGGCTGTGCTATAGGACATGACAGCATTTTAACCTCAAATGAGAATTAGAGATTTGACTTCAGAGACTGCTGAGTGGTTTTGGTTCTCCATTTGTCTTTTTCTTTTTTCCTTTTTTCTTGTGAACTTGTGGTTGTATGCTTGTCCATCCATTGGTGAGTATCTAATAGTAGTTTGGATGTCGATATGTGGCAATAGGCCATTGCATTGACCAATGCTTATGATCCAATCTAATATATCTAACTACTCTAGAGTTCATGGTGGCGAGCTGCCCATTACTTAGTTTGTGTCATTTGATGCCTTTTATAAGTTGAAGGAACATACTTCACATTGGCCTAGTCCAAATCTATTTAATAATCTTCCCCCCTTGCACCATGGTCATTTTGACTTATATTCATGTCCGCTGCCCTCCAATTCGGCATTTCTGCCTTATTCTTAGCATTCCTTTGCAAGCATACCAAACTTTCACAATTGCAAGAGCACTGGCACCACAGCAAGTTCCAGAGGATATACCCTTTGGCAGAATCTATTGCCCTAGTTCTGAAATTGAGGGTACAGAAGAGCTCTAGGATATGAAGAGCTCTAGGATTCGAAGCCTAAGAGGCACAGTTAACTAGATATTAGGAAACTCAAGGACCACAAGATTGTCTTTCTTCATAATGGTGGTGGCAGTTTGCAAGTCAAAACTGTCACACGTGGTAGCAGGTTCTCCAGGGCAAGTCCTGGTTAGGGGAGTCAGATTGGTTTCCTATGGGTCTCCCAGTTTCTTGTGCATTAGGGGCCTTTATGGGTAGTAACGCATTTGTTCAAGGGGATTTTATCGACTGGACACAATTTGTGTTAAAAACTGGGGAGATGATCGGACTACCCTGGGATTTATGATTGTGGATTGCATTTCAGAAAGACAGCATCCCAAACCTCTTCTGGCTAGCCACTGACTAGATTGCCCTGGTGGATATGTTAGGGGGTGCTTGGGGGACATGTGGCGGGGTCACCATGTTTCAGGGGAAAACTTTGATATTCAGTGCTCCCAGCTGTGGAGGCACTCCTTAACCTCCTTAAGTAGTGGTTTGCCTCTTGGAGGGGCAGTGACAAATTAGTTTGGGCCCCCTCTGGTATCTTGAGTTTGAATCCAGCCAACTATGTACTGGTTGCATGGTCATAGCGTTTAAGGCATGGTGTACCCCAATCCCTCCAAAAATTTGGACATTCAATTGGCTGGTTATCTCTGAGAAGTCCCTGACATTAGACATGATTTAATGGAGAGGCATCCCACTTCCTATTTAATGTGGTATGTGTGAGCGGTTCCTCCATTGCTTGGATGTTTTCCAGATTTGGGTTTGCATCCCTGGCCTCTTTTAATGGGAGTGGATGTGGCTTGAGAATATCAAACGACTATTTTTGGGTTATTTTTCTTCACCATTCTCAGTCACCAGCCCGATTTTATGGCTTGCGACTCTGTTGGCCTCTATTTGTTCATTAGGATCGGAACACAGCTCATAGATCTTCGATATCAAAGCAAGACAGTTGGGGGCTTTAAAGGATAAAGCTCAAAAGTCATGGTTACTTTTTGGGCCAGAAATCATGAGGATTTCCTTGGGTAGTTGCCACTAGACTTTGCACAAAACGGGGGCCTCCTCTGAAAGTCTCGTCCAATGGAGATCTCTAGTTCCAATTCATGTTTGGTGTCATCAAGCTCCCAGGTCCAGTGGGCATTGGTGTGGTCTTTAGATCCAATGTACCCAAATGTTTACTCTTCCTTTCAGGATCCATTGGCATGGCAAACTCATCCAAGGCTGAAGCAGTGGCTCTATTTTAATTGTTCGATTGCAAAAGGGGATCCTCCCTTATAGTGGAAGGAGGTTCCATGGATGTTATTACATGGGGCTCAAGGGAGTCTCCCTCTGACTGGCACCTAGAACATCTGTTTGATCAAATTTTTGGGATTTGCAGCAATTTACAAGTTTCTTTAAGCAACTTTGGTGTAAGGCAAACTTGGTCATGGATGCAGTGGCAAAGGTAGGTGCAGCCAGTAACGGCTTTCATGTAGCCATGTCTCAGTCCCCAGCCGGACATTTTGTGTTAGTATATTAATACAATGTCAACTTTATCATTAAAAAAAAAATTGCTGTGTACTGATGCCCTTGCTTCTTGTGCTGCTTTTTATATTCATAGCCTGAAAGGGCATTCTCCATTTCCAAACATATCTATGCATATATGCAACTTTTTGACACACATTGCACACTTTTAGTGCTATTGTTGCTCCAAGTTGCTATTTACCCAAGATTGTGATTCTTCCTTTTCCTTCAATTTTCTTTTTATCCACAAGCTATTAATTCTGTGGGATTTTGTGTAATCAGATTATAGACCCAACTGAAATACATGAAATGCCAGTTTTGATTAATACCTTGTTATGCTCGACCTGTATTTCTGTATCTAGCATGGACTTTTTATGTTTGCATTCCTTTCTTTTTTCTTGGCAATTTCTAAGCACATTTATGAAAATTATTGTTTCTAGGATGGGGGCCATATGCGTACTTTCAGAGCGTGGTTGATTCACGCATCAATGCTCAAGAAACGACAAATTCAAATGCGCATAACATGCGTCCTCTGGAGGTTGAGACTGGGTATCAAGAACCTGAAGATACAGCATCAATATCATTTGGTACACATGATAGCAGGCCAATATTAAATGATGTGGAAACTGGTAGAAGATGATAGCAGGCTAATATTAAATGATGTGGAAGCTGGTAGAAGATGACACTACACCCACACTTAGAATGGGACAGTTTGTGAATATTGTTTCCTTTATGTTTGCTTGTTACTCTTTGATGACTTTGGCTTGGGTAGATGCGCTGAAGTTTTCCTTTAGGTTAATGATTAGTCAAATATAGGTGTTTTGAAGTGAGCCGGTGGGCATTAGATAGTCACCACAGCGTTCATCGTGGATTTGGTTCAGAGGAACCATGCATCTGTGTTCATAGAAAAGCTGTGGTTGCAAGTGTTATCACTGTCCAATGGATTGATCGATGGTGATGGAGAATGGGACACGGGGCATGGCATAAGCCTTAGTGGTAGGCTTCAGCTGTTGCCATCAATGTATAATTGTTGGCCCGTATAAACACTTGTAACCAACCACTTTTGTATAATCATGTTGATCATATGTACGCTTTTGAGATTGATGTCTTTGTCAGGTAAGAAAATTGTTTTTGATCAAAGTGTGGACCCAGTGTAAAAATTCTAACTAGAAATAGAAGAAACGTGAGGACCTCAAACCACTGTCCTCTTTCTTGGAGTACAGAATTGAAAGGTAGAAAAAAATGTAATAGGGAAAATATCGTATTGCCCCTTTAAAATCCTCGATAGCCTCGCCTAGTTTATTTTTTAAGGGGTCATTTGGATACTTGTAAATATATTGTTTGTGAAATATATTACTGGCGTAATACATTATGGTGTAATATATTACCTGCAAATGGATTGTTATTATTTGGGTAGTATTTAGATGCAATTTGGGAAATACATTGCTACTGTTTGGCTATGTCCGGAAGAAATATGGGAAATGTATTATCAGTATTTTACCAGTACTTGTTTATAAATTATTATTTCTTTTTTTTTTTTGGTCACAAAATTCTATTGAAATGCGGAATTAAAATCATCATCACACCATTCTAAAAGGATTTTCTAATAATAACATCATCACTATTTCAAAAATATTTTCTAACAGTAACTTGTACCATTCTAAAGTCATCATGATACAATTTTCTACTTATTTTGCATGCTTTTGGCACTTACATAGAATCACATGTTTTCTAACATGATTAGACTTTGGTTTGAGCATGATAAGTTATTGGAATAATATGATTGGAATAACATGATTTTATTGTGATAAGCTTTATTTTTATTTATTTTTTATAGAAGTCTTTTAAATGTATTTCTATATAATTTCAAATGCATAAGTTAAAAAATAAGAAGAAGTTTGATTAGTAAACTAGAAGGTTTTGCAGTAGAAAATTTTGAGGTATTGGAGGAGACTAAAGAGATATCTTATTTCAATTGAGTTTTTACTAATCTCTTACGACGATTATGATTTGTGAAATTTTTTATTATGATTGTGTTGTGTAATTTCTTATTGATTACCAATTATTATTTTTATTATGCAGGGGATGATAGAGCGATGTAGATGAGGGATGATGATGTAGATGCAGGAGATGATAGAGGGATGATGATGTAGGGGATGATATAGGGATGTAGATGAGGGATGTAGATGAGGGATGATGATGTAGGGGATGATATAGGGATGTAGATGAGGGATGTAGATGAGGGATGATGATGTAGGGGATGATATAGGGATGTAGATGAGGGATGATAGAGGGATGTAGGGAGAGCTGATGGCTTCATGAGCGCTACAACCCAAATTAGAGATGTAGGGGATGATAGAGGGACAAGAATGATTATTATTTTTGTTTTTATATGAGAGCTGATGACTTCATTAACGTTCAAATTAGAGATGTAGGGGATGCAGATGAGGGATGATTATTAGTTTTGTTTTTCTATGAGAGATGATGGCTTTATTAGCGCTCAAATTAGAGATGTGATGATAGAGGGATGTAGATGAGGGATGATGATGTAGGGGATGATATAGGGGTGTAGATGAGGGATATAGGGAGAGCTTATGGCTTCTTGAGTGCTACAATCCAAATTAGAGATGTAGGGGATCCAAATTAGAGATGCAGGGGATGTAGATGAGGGATGATAGAGGGGTGTAGGGGATGATAGATGGATGGAGATGAGAGATACAACTCAAATTGGGGATAGATGGACGTAGAAATGGATATATTTAGGAGATTGTAGAAATGGATGTACGTAGGAGATTGTAGAAATGAAAGAAATGAGAAATGGATGCAAAGACTTATAAATGGAGTTCAGAGAAAATGGAGTAAGCCAGCTAGTCTACACATACCATGTGTATGGATTACACTATTGCTTTAGGACTTTTCAAATATCAAGTTTTCATGACAAAAAATGAAGAAAGCTACTGTAAATTAAGAATTACAACCAACTTTAATAATAGAAATGATGTAGGAATTAAAAATATACGGAAAAAAATGAATACCTTGGACTCTTCAAATATCAAGTTTTTATGACAAAAAATGAAGAAAGCTACTGTAAATTAAGAATTACAACCAACTCTAATGATAGAAATGATGTAGGAATTAAAAATATATGAAGAAAAATTAATACTTTGGACTCTTCAAATATCAAGTTTTCATGACCAAAAATGAAGAAAGCTACTGTAAATTAAGAATTACAGCAAACTTTGATAATGGAAATTAGGTAGGAAAATGAGGTAGGAATTAAAAATATACGAAGAAAAATCAATACCTTAATGAAACAATAGTATGAGTTTGATCACATAAATGAGAGACTACTCCATGAAAGGGTTTCAAATGAAAGCTCAAGGAAGAAGATAGTCTCATGGGTGGCCACATTTTTGTCAAGGGCTCTCTCTCTCTTTAAAGTGAATACTCAAGTTAGGATTATAATTGATCTCATAAGTTACTTTTATACTTAGATCAGAAAGATGGATTTGATCTTGATCCTTGATGCCTTAGATCAATGGCACATGAGATGCTTTTATTCAAGCCACTCATCCATATCTTATCACTAAGATCAATGGATGAGTTTTTGACACCCTTCACTCTTTAAAATCTAGGTTATAGTCATTTTATCTTAAGCCCTTAGTTCCATGCTTTATTTCCCATTAAGTCCAAATTCATGTTTACACTTATGCTCATGATTTTTGAATAATTTGTGAGAGTCAATAAAATACAAGGACATGGACATAAGGTAATATGGGACATCCACACATATGAATAACATATCTTATGACACTACTAATAGGATTTTAACAACATTAAAGTTTCACACGGATCAAGCCCATAACATGGTGCCACATAAGATATACCCACATGTTACAAAATCGTGGATAATAATATGAATTAAATTAATTATCAAAATCTCATGACTTCACACATGCCAAAAATGACACATATGAGAAAAAAAAACATGTGACTTAAATCAAACATAAGTCATAACAATATATAACACTTTAAATAATAAGACAACATGTTATAACATAATACCAACAAAAAAATTAATGACAAATAGGTTCCCACATGGATATGACGTTAGCAAGATCATCCACAAGTGGGAAGGTGGGGGTGCCACGTGGCATCCCTATGGCCGCTTTGGAACCATGTGGCATCCGCACAGGATGTCTTTGTTTGGCATTTATGTCAAACATATTTGAAAATCATATTTTTTATTGTTTACAAAAATCTGAATTTTTTTTCAAAAATCCCAAAAATTCTCTAAATGATTTCTCAACATTATAACACAATTTCTCATCAATATAAAATCTTTTCTCATCAATTTTAAATTAATTTGAGTCAAAAGTAAATCAGATCTCTAGACTTATAACACAAGTCGGAATCTTCCATTGGGCTAACCCGAATGACATTCCATCGGCGTCTTAAGCCGACCCAATAGACCTATGCTCCACAGTCTATGGCAAGGACACATAATTGGTCACACTAAAGTTGTTGAGCCAGAACTTCCCGTTACCAGGGGTTCAATGGATTACTGGTGCACCCCTATGGGGATATGTTCCTACTCAAATACAGAGGTCCTCTCAAAGCACATGTGCACTAGCTCTTCTAAATCGAATAATATTATAGAAGAGTGGCTTCCCCATACGACTGTGGGTGCATATGTCATGGAACGGTATCGTGTCAGAATATGGGCTCATGTCCCATGAGCCGAACTTTTAAATACTCGTGTTCTATTATTCTCGATTAGATTCTCGAAGCCCTGGCTTATCACATCAACTATGATGCATTATAATCAATATAGTCCTGACTGGGAGGTGACCCTCACACCTCCCCGAGAGTTCACACTCCCAAAACGTATACTCTCAATGCCTCAAATAGTCAGGGTATATGAATTTGGGCCCCAGTGCTCCAAACACCCAGATTCAGTATCTCTCTAACTCCCACTGAGCGTAAGACTATTGGCTTTAAGGCCTTGAAATGCCACATAATCAATATTCTCCCACTTGGCTTTTGATGCCTTATAAACGATTCTCTCTCTCATTCTTATACATAATGAAATAATTTAAAACATCCATTCTCTATCATAAAAGCAATACTCATATCAAGCAATGGAGCAAGTATCAACAATCAAGTTACCTTTCTCAATCTCATATCATGCACAAGCGTAAACCATTGTCTGCTCCATAAGTGTAGTCAATCAACATAGTCCATTAACACAATCAATAGTCATGGACTAATAAAGACAAGGGTGGTCAAACATATGCAATCGCCATAGAGAAAGTTTGCCCGTAATAGATTTCATGTATTTCGTAGAAAAATCAAATCTCGTGTAATTTGTTTCCATTTTTTTACTTTTGAAATGTACCCAAACATGATAAATCTCATATTTTCTTGTAATATGTTTTTTTCTTATGGTTGAAATATACCCAAACATGATAAATCTCATATTTCTTATAATATGTTTATCTGTAATAGATTTACAAGTATCCAAACGGCCTCTAATAGTAATTTTTTTGTGCTCCCTCTTAGGTTATATCTATTTATTCTTTCTAATTACCCTGAAGTTTCCCTTAAGCCACACTTAAGCCACATAGGCCCTTGGTAATCCACCCCACCCTATGGTCTCTCTGTGAACCCTTCTTGGCCAGCCACCCTTAAGCACTCTCTCTTAGCCATTCTGCCCCTCATTTTATGTACAAGTGAATTAGATCATTACCCACGAGTGGGCTTGGGTGGAGAGGGCCCTTAACTACACAAATATGGATCTTCGTACCTACCGGAGAGCATCGGTGAGATGATGCTTGTGCTTTACGACATTTGAAGGATCATCATCATGTGGGTATTATCCCAACTACTTGAGGTCGGCTATTTCGTATCTCTTCGTACTGCTTCCATCTATGTGCTTTTGAAGCTCTAGCTATTGTTGTATTAGTTCTAAGGGGGTGGCAAAGGGTTAGGTATGGGTCGGGTCCAGGCCCGAAATAAACACTATGTACCCGGACTCAGAGCCGTACTCATACCCGACGGGTCCAAATTGAGTGTAACCGTACCGAACAGGTAATTTTGAACCTAGGACCTGGACCCGCACTCGTACTCGACACTAAATCCACATAAAAAATCACCATACATTATTTAGAGATGGCTTCCACAAATAACTGGTTAACAATACCTTAGAGAATAGAGACCCACAGATACAATCCAATACAAAACCTAATAAATCCATAATCCACAATAGCACCATCAACAACATTAATATCATAATCAACAAAATTTTATCTGACAATAAACAATTAAATGTCAGCAAGAGGAAAAGAAGAACGACAACTTCCACAAAAGAACTGGTTAACAATAAACTTAGAGAACCACAAGGGGAATTGATGAAAAGGCGAATATCCTTAGTTGGGTATTGAGCAAGACTGACTTGTGATAGCATCAGCTAAAAAAACGTTGACCTTGTTCCCCAAGAACACCACCCTTTCTCTAAGCAACAACCCCATAACATCAACCTCTGCACCTCTCATTGTGGTTGCAGGAGTTTTAGAAGAAGAAGAAAGAAGATGATGGAGATGAACCAAAATCGAAATCAGGTCATGGGACTTTTGGGGAAGAGAGGGAAAAACAACCCGTGCTTTAATGGGGAAGGATGTTTTCTAGAGAACGAGAGGAGGAACGCAGGCGGGGGTTTTGAGAGGGTGGGATAAGGTAGAGACGCAGTTGCAGAGGAGCTGCAGAAGTAGGGTTTGACGATTGGGTTATATTGATTTAGGGTTTGAGTATAAACAAGTTAAAAAGAAGGGAAACTTTGGGTCTCGGGTTAGATATGGGGCGAGTCCACTAGTACCGAGACTTCCACATAATCCACCTGATTTAGTTGTTCTCCAGCACATGAAGGCATTCTTGCTTCACCTGGTGGCTGCAATCATATTCCTTAGCTCGATAGGCAACAAAGTGCCATATGTTATTTGAAGTTGTTTGAGGATATTGATGCATGACTTCCTGTGGGTTTCTAATATTGATGTGAAGAAGTTTCACTTGTTGAGGTGGGATAGAATTTATATGCTGAAGAAAGAAGGAGGTTTGGGTGTAAGAAGGATAAGGGTGTTTAACGAGGCACTTTTATGTAAACGGTGGCAAAGTTTACTGTTTAAAAACCATATTTGGTTTAAAGTACTTTTGGCTAAATATGAGATAGATAGATTTCAAATGTTATTGGGTAATGGACATGGGAGGGAGGTGTCACAGGTTTGGAAGGTTATTTACAGATGTAGGCTGATTGTTTAGGATATTCAAGGTGGAATATTGGTTGTGGCAGTCAAGTATTTTTATGGCACCATAAATGGATATGGGATTACCTTTTGAAAATAACCTTTCCTGAACTTTATGGATTGGTTACCTAGCCAAATTTGACAGTTAGTGATGCTTTAGAAAGAAGGGGAACGCAAAATTCTTGGAATATTTCTCAATCTTATGGCCAACTGAGCAATGCCCTTCTTTCCCAATGGTGCGCTTTAATGGAAACCTTGGATAAAGCTTATGTTGCGGTTAATGCACATGATGAAATTATTTGGGAGATCGAAAGTGATGAGATGTTCTCTGTTAAATCGTGTTACAACCTCCTATTTGATGATAGACTAAGATGGTCTAATCCAAAAGTACCACAAATTTGGAAGTGGCCTATCCCACATAAGATGTAAGGTTTTATTTGGCTTGCATATCTGAATAAGATTTAACTATTGACAATTTGGTAAAAAAGGGGGAAATTTTGCCCAATGTCTGTTTAGTGTGTAAAGCTGATGGGGAGTCGGGTGCACACTTGCTTATTCTCTGTTCCTTTACAGCATAAATTTGGAATTGATTGTTTGACACTCTTGGAGTTCATATGCTGCTTCCTCAATTGGTTGAAGGGATTCTTTCTCAATTCTCTATCGCCCATTTGCCTACGATAGGTAAATCAATTTGGAAAATCTCTAAATGTATCATCCTTTGGGAAACCTAGAAGGAGAGGAATAGAAGAACCTTTGAAAGTAACTCCCTACCCTTTGAGAAACTTTTAACCAACATCAAGCATTCGATTTGGTTATGGTTGTTTGTGACAAAAGAAGGGTGGGGGATTCAAAAAGTTGATGTGATGGCAAATAGCAGCCTCTTTCTCCTTGGGTGTGCTCGTAGTAGACCACGATGTTTTTGGACTACACCTTATGCTGGATGTATTAAGCATAACTTTGATGGGAGTTTTCTGGGAAACCCAGGTATTGCTGGAATTGGTGGTGAAGTGCATGATTCCTTGGGTTTTGTAATTCTCTCCTTTGCTGGTCAGATTGGGGTCCAAACATCAAATTATGCTGAATTAAGTGCTCTTCTGTTTGTGGTGTAAATTTTGTTTGAGAAGAATCTGAGAATGAATGTTTGGGTTAAAGTGAATTCTTTGAATGTGACTAAGTGGTGCAAAAAAGAGCAGTGGGTTCCATGGGACCTCCGTTCTCTTTGGTTGCAAATCATGGATCTGGTCGAACCATTATCTTTTTCCTTCTCCCATGTTTACCGAGAAGCAAACTTACTAGCTGAGTCTTTAGCTAAGGGAGGTGCTTCGTTGCCTTTGCTTTTGATCTCCTCTTTTAATTAGTCATCAATAAAAGTTTTGAACATTTGTCAAAAAAAAAGAAAAGATATTGATGTAGCAGTAAGCCTTAAGAGCCTGCAACCTTGGCGTACCTATTTGAGACGGCTTTCAAAGTTCTTGGAACATAAACGTTCACATAAGTGTTAAAAAAATCGACTCGGCCAAGGTACTAGGGACCTGACCGAGGTGATTTACTCAGGTGAGTTCGAGTTACTCGCCCAAGTCTAACTCATTTTTTTTAATAGAAATTGAAGAAAATAACAATTATTAATTATTAACAACTTAGTGGTTGGCATACTGGTTAATACACTTTTCATATCAAGAGGTCTCACGTTCCATCCTCCCCATGGCAATTTTTTTTTTTTTGAACACATTGAAAAACGATATATAAAAACCAAGTGACGGACAACTCTTGTGGGATTCGAAACCACGACTGGGGAAAAAGTTAATGATTGTTTTTTTTTTTTTAACTCACTGAAAAATGATGTATAAAAAACAAGTGACAGACAACTCTTGTGGGATTTGAAACCCCGCTGGGGTAGAAAATTATTCGTTAACATTAACCGATAAGGCATTTGAACATATTTGAAAGGAAAATGAGGTAGTAGTTTATTTAAACTTTAAAACTCACTGAAAAACGATATATAAAAAACAAGTGATGGACAACTCTTATGGAATTCGAAACCCTGATGGGGTAAAAATTTATTCGTTAATGCTAACCGCTAAGGCATTCGAACATATTTGAAAGAAAGATGAGGTATTTAAACTTTAAAAGTATGTTGTACAACCTACTCGGCGGATTCCGATTTGCGTTGTCCGAGTTTTTGAACCGTGGTTCACATTTTAGTGCCTTTGTGACCCTACTCCAAGTAAATCAGACATCCATTTCACTATTGCAAAGAGCTTGACCTTTATGATCACGAAAAGTTTGGTGTGTATGAGAGCTGTGGGTTATTTTTTTGAGATATAAGAGCTGTGGGTTATCTTATTTTTTGAAATCAGTTACTAAGAATTTCATTCACCCATGAATGATTACAAGGAGGTTCAAGAAGAAAAGGGTGTAACCACCAATGAATGTTGGTGGACACCACCCTTTGCTAGAGCATCAACTTTTATATTATCCTCCATAAAATAATGAGATAACTAAAACGAACCGCTACTTAAAATAAAAAAGATTTCATCGAAAATGCTACATAATCTCTAAGGAGGCTTCATTTCTTCTTTTGCCCAAGCAATGACATTGCTTGAATCACTTTCAATCATCTTTTGACCCTCGAGGTTCTTTATTATCTTTAAAACCCCTAAAAGAGCTCTTGCCTCAGCTTTATTCACTGTTGTATATCCACATGGTCCCGAGTAGATCAATTTGTAATTACCCATCTGATCTCTAATGGTACCATCATAACTTACTGGGCCTGGGTTGCCAATCGAGCTTCCATCAAAGTTGAGTTTTAAACAATTTTCATGAGGAGGCATTCAAATAGCAATTCAAGTATGTCTAACTTCAGATGGGTTCTAAAAAATCTGTGATTTTGGGATAAACTTACAATCCTTGTTTGTTGAAAACCATTCAGCTGCTGTTGTTAAGATGTTGGACTTCAAACCTTCAATCTCACTTTGTGTCCCTTCAAATGTTTTTCTATTTCTTTCTTTCCAAAGATTCCAAATAATGCTCACCCATAAAGCCCTCCATAGTACAGCGCCAACTTCCGACAAATTAGGTTTCATCTATTGAGAGAGGATCAATTCTAGGCTTTGTAGGATCAAGATATTTAGATTCAACAACTTTCTATCCCAATCCTACATGTTTAGAGTGAAAGGACAATGTAAAAGAATATGGTCCACATTTTCGTTATCCCTCAAACATAGCTTACAAACATTGACAATTATGAAACATCTCTTACGAAAGTTATCCATAGTAGACAACGTTTTTTGAAGAGCGACCAACAAAAATTATTGAACCGTCAGCGGCACATGCAAATTCATAATTCTTGCTAAACTTCAGTTAATCGCTCTGTGTTTCTCTCCATGCAGTAGTCGATAGATAGACTTAATTGAAGAATCCCCTGAAGCTGTGAGTTCCCACACCAATCGATCATTTTAATTGGGAACATAGAATAAATTATGCAACAGATTCATGAGCAATTGGAAATCATGAAAGAAAAAATCTGAGACTTTCATGTACCTGCAAACAATATTCCAAGAAGAGTTAGTAAAATCAGCTACTTTGAGATCTTTCATTGAGGCCAATGGATTGTCGACTTTGGAGAAGACCTCAGGGAAAGAATCTCGAGAGCATGGTCTCCCAGCTACTTATCAAACTAGAATAATGTTTGATTTCCTTTTCCAACTACTTTGCAACAATGACTAAGATATAATGATCAGCACGCATCAATTCCTTTCCAAATACTTGAAAAACCAACCTTAGATCTTGGGCTTTTAATGAGGCTAGTCAATACATCTACTCCATATTTTTCTTTTCTCCCCATAAGTTGTCATGCTGATTGTGGAAGCGCCATCACTACTTAATCAATAGGCTAGTGTTTATCAATTTGAGCTTTTTAACTCCTAGAACCCCATCTCTCTTGTAAGTGCAAACTTTTTCCCAGTTCATAAGTTTTAGCTTTTTTCCCATCCCTACATTGCCCCATAAAAAAGATATCATAATGTTTTCCAAAGTCTTCACCGCCTGCTTTGGCGTTATGAAAATGGACGTAAAATAGATGGGTAAGTTGGACAAAGTAGAGTTCATAAGAGTTAATCTTTCATCAAATGACAACACTTTAGACTCCATAGATCCAGTTTCTTATTAATCTTTCAATAATAGAATCCCAAATAGCTGTCAATTGGTTTCCTCCAAATAAAAGAATACCCAAATATTTGCAATGAAACTTGTTAATCCCACATCCAAGAATTTTTGCCAAAGATGCCACCACATTTTCTGAAACTCCAACCCAATCAAATTTGTCTTTTCTAAATTCACTTTGAGACCCGTTGTTATTTCCATACACTTTAAGAACACCTATAAATTCTTTACTTCTTGTTCCTCTGGCCTACAAAAGATAATAATATTATCTGCATACTGTAAATGAGAGATTGTTAGTCTACCAACATTAAATTCAGAAATAAGGCCTATACTCACTACAAAGTTCAGCATAGTACTAAAACTTTCTGCCACAATAGTATATAAGTATGGGGACAAATGATCTCCTTGCCGAATGACTTTTGATGCTTTAAAATAACCACAAGATTTCTCATGGAAAAGGATGGAGAAATGAGTTGACTTCATAAATCCCTGGGTCCACACTCTCCAACGTGATCTAAAACCCATCTTCCCTAAGATTTTATGTAGAACATGCCAATTCACTTTATCATATACCTTTTCAAAATCTATTTTACTTAGAAGACTTGATTTTTTCTCTTTCAGCCTTGAGTGTTCGCATTCTTGTGCCATGAAGATATTGTCTATAATATGTTTGTTTTTGAGTAAAGCAAACTAAGGACCTTTCATAACCAGATGCAATACTTCTCTCAATCTATTTGCCAAAATCTTTGCAACAATTTTATAGACATTCCCCAATAGGCTAATAGGCCTTATGTCTTTCACACTCTTTATAACATATTTTTTGGGAATTAAAGCAATAAAGGTAAAATTTGCTGTTGTTGAGATTTTACCTTTATGATAAAATTCATTCAAGAGTAAAGAAAGATCCTCCTTTAGAAGCTCCCAAAAAGTTTGAAAAAAGGCTAAAGGAAAACCGTTTGGCCCCGGTGCCTTATCCCTCCCCAAAAGGAAGACATCACATTTTATCTCACCCATTTCGAAAAGTCTTTCCAGCCTTAAAGCCCCTTTCTAAAGGCAATCTATCGAAGATGACATTCTCAAAACTAAAATGATTTCTTCTTTTCCCTGTAAAAGCTTCATTGAAATGATTAGTTATAAACTTATTTCAATATTACTTGGTTTAGTAAGCTCCACATCTCCCAATTTAATTTTACTAATGGAGTTACCCTTTTTTCTAGCATTAGCAATAACATGAAAGAATTTAATGTTTCTATCTCCTTCTTTTAACCATTTCACTCTAGATCTTTGCCTCCAATATACTTCTTACAATTTCAGTAGGTCATGTAAGGAAGCAAGAGAGTTGTTTCTTTCCCAAATTTTTTCTAGTGGCACTGATCCTCCCATAAATTGGATCTCATCAATCTATTCAAATGATTTTTTTTTTGTCACTGCAATTTTTGTCTCTGGGTTACCCCAATGTTCTTTTTTTTCATTTATAGATTTCATTCTTCAGCATTTTCAATTTAGAAGTAAATTGATGACCCACCCAACCTTCGATCTTGGTATTTTATCAAAACTCTTCCACTAACTTAATAAAGCTTCTATCTGATAACCGATTTAGCTCATTTCTAAAAGGTGATATGTCAAATTTCACACCCATCGAATTCAACAAGAGAGGGATGTGATCGGAGGCAATTTTCTCTAAGGCATTAATAAAAAGATTTGGAAACTTATTAAGAAGGGAGTTGGTCACCAAGAACCTATCCAAGTGGGTAAAGGTAGGGTCTGAAAGAGCATGGACCAGGTTTAGGCAGCCTCAATTGAAGGAATCTTCAAAAGCTCATTATTCTGAATAAAAGAATTAAACATGTGCAAACAAGAAGAGATCCTAAGATTAGCTGAGGATTCATTAGGGTATCGAATCACATTGAAATCACCTCCAATACACCATGGCACATTATCGAAATTGGTCAGAGCATCCAGTTCATCAAAAATTATGCTCTTTCATCAGGACAGTTTGGACCATATACGTTTGTTAAACATCATTTAGAACCATCCACAGGGTCAGAAAATAAAATGGAGATATATCTTTCATTTAAAACACAATCATCTTTTTGAATCACACTCGTATCCCATATGACCCACAAACCACTTGATTAGCCATTAGAATCAAAACCCACAAAGTCCATTAGTCTCCTACCCCAAACTAACTTAGCAGACTAAAAATTCGATGCCTCCATCTTTGAATCCTATATAATCAAAATGTCAAGCTTTTCCTGCCTAACTAAAAACAAGACATATTTTTTCCTTCTACTACTATTGAGGCCCCGAATATTCTAGCATAATATTTTCATTTCGAGATATAACCCCTATTGTGCCTGGTGATTTTAGATGGACCATCAGATACAGTACGACATGCTTTAGAAACGGTGCGAGTGCACCCATTAAGAAAGACAATGTCATAGTTTATAGAGCATACCAGATTGTCGAGCTCCCTTAAAATTCGCCCTTTGTGCTTTGATTTTGAATTTTTGAGCCTACAGGTTGTGCATCAAAACCCTTGTCACGATCTTTCTACAACATTTCGGTGATAGAGTCCAGAGAGTCTCCGTAATGGAGATTCATCACATCAACATCCTTGCTGACTTCTAAGGGGTGTAGGACTACTGGTAACATTCCAGGCTCATCGTCTTATTCATCCACTAGGGGGTCATATGGTAAGTGATAGGTCAAGGGGATTGCCATGACTAGTTGTTCATCTTTTTTATTATTTCCACTACCTGCCATTTCTATAGGCTCTACTACTTCCAAATGTTGCCGAAAGACATTTCCATCCCAACGCAAGTTCTGACTCTTATCATACATCAGGGATTCAACATTTTCCTCATATTCTAGGTTGTAATCTATTAAGGGGTACTGACTAGGCTATGGGGTATTAGTTTTCTTTGGGAATTTCAAAGGTTTTGAAGCTACTCTTTTCATTCGAATCGTCTTCTTGTGTGCCATGGCCACAAATATTTTTTCTTTACTTTTTGCCGATGAAAGGGACAGTTGGGGGTGGTTAAGGAGTGCACCACAAAACACATTTAGAGATAAGCCCCTTGGGAGACTCTGCTTCATGATGGCGGACCTGAGATTTCACTGCATGCACCGTTGTTTCCAATACTGGTTGGTATCATTTCACACACATGTCCCCAACACAGCTGGGTAGATCTTTGAGTACAACAAATCTATATTGGATAGAGATAGGAGCTGATGATTCATTTGAATTTTGAGATATAACATTTAAGTTTTTGTTGGCATCATACTTTACTATCCACCGTTGAACAATGTGTTTCCCAATGAGAGCGATTCTTGATTGCGATCAATGATTGCTTCGAGATGCATTCAATTCTTGAGGTTTTCGTGCTGTCGTACTTGTGCTCATAGAGATCCCCATGCTTTGTGCTTTATTGGACTTTGGGACATTCGAGTCAGTAGAAGTACTGACATCATTGTTTTGGTTGATATTGTCTTGTGTAGAGCTGATTCCCTAAAGATCAAGAGAAAATCGAATAGATTAACTTTTAGAATATAGGAGGTAGGACTCTTGACTTCTTTTTTTTCTACTTGAAATATCAGCGAGTGATACGATGCCTTTGTCCAATCAATCTTAATCAGAATCCCACATGAGTTGGCAATTTCTTTAAAAACTTCCATCCACCATGCTCTCACTGGTATACCGTTCACTGAAAAATATGCAGATTTGGGTTCAATGAGAGATTTTTCCATAGTTGCGACCCATTTTTTGGCTATCAACTCCACACCTTGAAATCTCCAAAATTTCTGTTTTATCACTTTGGCTACTTCGTTCCTCGATCCAAGAAAACATATAGCTTTATTTCCAAGGATACTTCTACATAAGCTAGGGGTCGAAGTCCAGGATTTGTCCTCCTATCTCTGAAAAGCCGCAATGTATGTACCTTTTTACTTGCCTTTTACCCATAGTAACCACTCAAAAGCAGCCACCACCCCAACCTTTTATCAAACACTTGGAATACCGCCTACTCAAGACCAAAACTCCTTTTTTTTTTAACCCAAGCCAAGATCTCCTAATTGTTCTTCCCTCTCTAGTGTTTGTAGACGTTCTCAAACCTCATATTTCTTTCTTCTTCTTCTCCTTCTAAGAAACAACACAATTTGAATCTTCTCTCTAAAACCCTAAAAGCCTCTCTCTCTTCTCCTCCATGTTTTGCTTTGCCACAAGTAGGAGAACAGCTTTGCAGCTGAAGCCTTTAAATAGTTCTATTAGACTTGCATAGACTTTGAATTCTATAAACTAAAGCTTCTACTGATTTCGATAGCTAGGAACTATTTCTCCAGCTCCAAGCCTTGTTGAGACCTTGAATCTCATCTTCCAACCTTATATCATCTCAGACCATTAACTTACATCAGACCATTAACTTACATCTAGAACTCCATGTATATTTATGCCCAAGTCTTCCTCTTTCTCTCTAGAACTCTGTATAAAATCCAACATGCACCTTCATTTTCTCAAAGCCATGAAATATACGGGATCGTAACTGAGTGCTCCGAGGACTTAAAGGGAGACGCTCTAACTCTAAAGTGATATGCAAACCTTATGTTTCTCTGCACTGTGACTTATCTTTATGAGTTCTCCATGTTTTTTCATTGCTTTGCAGACAAACATGTACCCACTATCACCTAGGTCATTGAGCTCCACCGCGAGATTCTGGCAAAGAGGGATTTTTTAGAGAGGGATTCGAGTGAGGTTCCACAAGGGGAACATTTCTAAGAGAGAGAGAGGGGCCAGCTTTGCAACAAGGGTATTTAGAGACAGAGAGAGAGAGAGTTCCCTTTACCTTCTCTATAAGAGGGCTAGAATTAGCTAGCTCTTCTCTCACTAGGTTATCAGTGGCGATGTGAGGGATGCCAAGGAAAGGGGGGAATTTGAGAGTTGTATATATACAACACATGGGTTTAATGGGGAGCTTGGGAAAAGCTTTTTAGCATTTGTTGAGCATGTATCTTTATCATCATCATCATCATCATCATCATAGTCTTTTTTCAACTA
>NW_006498404.1:5766488-5783702 GCF_000471905.2 Amborella trichopoda
AGTCCTATATACATGAGTGGGAGATGGACCTATAGGATCATTTCTCATATATATATATATATACATATATATTATTTTTCCATCTTTTGGATTATTTCTAAAATATCGCTCGATTTTTCAAATTCTATTTTTCCACTATTTTTTTTATTTTGTTCAATTATATTTTAAACATACTTTCCATATATTTTTTTGATATTTTTTATATTTTTTTAAAAATTTTAGCTCTGCCAAGACCTGCTCGATTAGGGCCAATTGCCCAGGCGGGTTCCAGGTTACCCAGCCCATGGCTGGGTTCCATTCCCGGTTAATGTTTTCTAACACTGATCGCAACTTTTATTATATTTCAATTTCCAAACAAACTACTGACTTTTCCAAATTGAAAGAGGAGGACCACATTTGCCATCGCCACATTCTCAAAGCTGTGAGTCAAATGTTAAAGAGACAAAGATGTGGCCCAAGAATAATACGTTCCCAGGATGCTATTAGGAGATCTTGTGCATTTATTTTTTAATCACATTTATCATTTTCCTTCTCTGAAGGTTAGTTCAACTGAACTTCCTATCTAATTTTAGCCTTTACCACATCAACCATAGAAATCATCATCATCATATCCTTTTTTCTAATTATCTAGAATCGGCTCATGAGCCATAGAAATCATTTTTCAATTATTTGTGTGAACGCTTTATTTTCCATTTTGAGGATGCTTTGACAATCCTCCTAAAGGTCATACCTCTCCTATCCTGTTTCATGTTGCTGCAATATTCCTCTTGGGGTAGTGAACCTGAAAATAACTTGAGGTGGTGATAAATTATGTAAGGAAAAGTTTATATAGAGCCGAGGCTCTAAACAACTAAATTTGAGCCTACATCAAAACTTTCACTACAAGATATTGTTTTGATGCTCAAATATCCTGAAATTGATCATCTTGACATCAAGATGCATGGGCATGAGAAAAGAATAGATTTCAAGTTTGGCAAATAGTGTATTTTGTAACGCATTTTTGAACCATCAATTTTCAAGATTTTCAAGTTTTCATAGATATGTCGATCTACACTATTTTTGAAGCTTTACACCTTATAAATAAAGATGAAAATATATTTTAAGACTCACAAAGATTTCCAATATTGAAACCGCATTTCTTGATACTATTTGAAAGTACGCTCTAATTTGATTGTTTAGAGCCTAGGCTCTATACAAACTGCACCCATTATATAAAGCACATTGTCCCCGGACTTACTAACCCAATTAGTAAAGGATTTGCACAATTAGGAAAGGATTTGCACCAGAACAAGAGATGACAATAGTCCCAAGGACTGTGTAACTTCCGATCACCCCGAATTTGTAGACAGGAGGTCGAGGGTCGGACCCTTGAAGTTTGTTCCATACCATCCCTGAGTTTTATCGGTACCTGATTTGTTTGAGGAAGGATTAAGGGAAGTTCTGTCCTCATGAAAACCAGGCTAAAGTACATACCGGCAGAAGTTCATCTAGAATCCTGGTTTGGGCTCGACTAATATATCATACATAGGCCCCAGCAGAGCTTCAACTTTGTTCTAAGCTTCGATAGTTGTATACTACTCGTCTGATGCGAGTTGGACGGTGAGGTCTCTCGAGATCAAGCCACTTCCTGGTCGAGTACCTCACCGACATTTTGGAGACGTTTGAACTTCATCATGGTAAAGGATTTCCCAGGTGAAAGGTCCATCAATGGAAAAAGACTTTCCTACCAAAATATGCACGATAGTGCTTCCCCTCAAAACTGCACTGACAAGGTGCTTTTGGGGTTCCACTTTTTCCTGGTGCTCCCTGGTTTCCCATGAAACAAACATGTAGAAAGTAAGACGATTACTCATATTTTTCTTCTCTTCTTCCACTTAAGAGAACAAAGAAGTAGTGCTACATGAAGTGGCTTAAGGGACCTAACCCGAAGAAGATGGAAAGAAAAAAAAAAAAATCCAAGGGAAAAGTTAAATCTTGAGAAGGGACGAGATGATTGAACCATAAGTGAGTGAAGTGAATTGCAAACGTGAACAAGGAAGGCAGGAAACGGTACGAGAGCCCTCTCTCTCTCTCTCTTCCACTGCATCCATGAAGTGCAAAAATACTTGCCGATCATTTGCCGAGCTAGGGTTTCACTGACGCAGCAGTTGCAGAGCTTGGTTTAGAAAGAAGCGTTTCGTTTACAGAGAGAAAAGGGTAGGTTTGGCAAAGAAAAACCTGGCTCTTACTTGGCCCACAACGACTCAGCAGCTGGTGCCTGGATCACAAAAGCTTTCATCTCTTGGAGGTTTCTTCTCGATCAGGCTTCTTCAGAGATCTTCGCCGTTGTCTCTCAAGGCCCTTCTACCCTACTCCCATCCTTCGGCTTCTTTCCCCCTAATGTAACATCATCTTCTAGTCTCTCTCCTCCGATTTTTTCTATTATTTCAGGGTCTATTTCCTCTTCTGGCCCACTCCCCCTGTCTTCCCCTTTTCTCTCCCCTCTTTTCCTCTCATTTGCAGCTAGTCCGTAAGGGATAACTACCATAGGATGAGGGACAAATGATGTCTCAGCTACGTCCTCTCAACATCTCTTGGCTTGGTAGTTCATCACTACTCAGTTTGGTAGGTTGGAGGCATTCCAGCTCCCGAGGACTAGTCGTGGACTTAGCAATCTCCTTCCACCCCTTTCTTTCCCGGCCCTGAAGCATGTACCCACTCAGCTTTGACAGCCGAATTCTTTCCAACTCCTGACAACTACTCGAGGACCCAGAATCCTCCTGCATCTTACTTTCTTTAGTCCCTAACCCCCTTCTTAATAGGTATCTTCTTTTTTGTATTCCATCTTACCCTTTAAGCCTCCCTTCTCCCTTCTCCTTATGTACTTGGTGCACCAGTTTATAGGGTCACACCTTTTTCTCCTCTTTTTTTGAGTTCTTTCAGTTATTTACTCTCTCTTCTTCTCCCCCTTTACTCTGAGCAACCATCTTGTGGGTATCGATTGGCCACATCTTGTGGATCTTGTGGGTATCGATTGGCCACATCTTGTGGGTACCGATTGGCCACATAGGAAAAGTCAGAAAGGATTGAACCAATGTCGGGTTCCCACTTCTAGACATGGACATGATCGGCCAAGTTGGGAAAGAGATACTCAGAACCATGTCAGGTTCATCCAGCATCACTGGGTTGAGCTGACCCACTAAGCACCCTTGCAAGCCACCCGCCACACACTTATAAGCCACTCACTACTGATGGCCTTGGGTTCCTTCAAGAACTTATGTCAAATTGACTTGTAAACATCCATGAGGTAATTTATTCATTAAAAAAAAAAAAAGCATCCACAACATCCATGGTACCAGATAGCCAGAAGCCTAACTTAATATACAAAGATGACCTACCAACATCCATTTATGAATCTAAATCGTAGGCTCTAAAGAGAGATTTCTTTTATACCAAGACCTGCATGGAATGGAATGTGCACTGCATCATTTTGCCTCCTGGTGAACCGTGTTTGTAAGTGGGGTCAGCAACATCGAGGCAAATGCTTCTCTCAAACTACCACTTTATTTTCTGATTGCCAGTTTTTAAAACCCAGGATTCGGATCACGACACACTAGGGTCCTGAGCCCGAGTGACCCAGTTTGTCTTGGGCGAGTCTCACAAGACTATAAAATAATAACAAGCCTGCCCAAAATAAGATAAGAAGGTGAGTCCCAAGGTCCTGGCTCGGGCCTTCCAGGGCCCTAACCTGAGCAGACTCAAGTGAGACCCAAGTCAGCTCAGCAAGTTTTGAAATACCAACGAATCTTTCAATGAATAGGTATCTTCTTTTCCTGATGAATCTTCCTTTGAATACATTGAATAGATACAGAAAAGAGGCAAAAAAAGACAAGACCCAAGGGAGGGCATGAACATGATGAGCCAAATTGAACATTTTCTCATCGAGTCATGGGCAGCACTCATGCTCTGCAATTAAATAAGGAAAAACATAGTAGAAGCTCAGGAAAGATTATTATAGTTATAGTAGGCAGCAAAAACAGCAATTGGGTTCCAAATCTCAACTGAGAACATCCAAGGTGCATTCCCAAAATTCAAGCTAAAAGACAAATCTTTCAAGTAACTTTTCCAAAGAAGAAGTCCAAAGTTGCAGTCCAATGATGCTTGAGTGGACAGAAATGGAGCTGTCTTTGCTATTGAAACTGCAGGAAGCTTTCAGTTATGGTTCTCTGATAATTGATGTTAGAAATAAGCTTCACTAAGTTCCTAAACATGGGGCAGATAATTTCTTTTGATACTTAATTTGGGAAATATTTTCAGCCAAGACACAGTGTCCCTGGTACCAGAAGAAGGATTCGTAGGGTTCTAATGAACATAGAAAAATGATAATAAATATTTAGTATCAACAAGAAGATGGCAGCGTAGCATAACATAAGATCATACTCTGTAACATCATATCAAAAAGAATAGCCATGTTCACAATGCACAGAAGCATCAAACAATCACTCAAAGCACAGAAGCATCAAACAATCACTCACTGTATTTATTATTAAATAAAACCGAACACTTTCAACAACTGATCATACAAACTGTGAACAATGTACGAAGAGATGAACATAAACACGTCCCATCAACATGACCACTTCCCTACTTATTCCCCACCCGAAAACAAACAACAGCACACAAGTATAATAACATCTAAATAATCAAACCACACGCGCCCAAAATTTAGACCGCTGAGATTTCGAACCCCAACAAATCATCTCTCAAACTTACAGTGGTTGCGAAGGTCTCACTTGTTTTGTATCAGGGAGCGACTGAGAAGAAGCCTCCACATTGGCAGCTTGGTACACTGGAGGAGGATTCATGGTCAATGGGGTTTGTGTATAGAACACCTGAGCTTGCGCTGGATCACCCAATTCATAGCCAAAATGAGCACCAGAGGAGGCTTGGGTAGGATGTAGAAAATGTTGGTAATTCGTGAATTGAGGTTGAAGTGGGAGAGACTCTGTCATCTGAACAAGCGGGGCAGAGGGAACTGCTTGTGCAGTTGATGTTCGATACATAGTTGCAGCAGTTACAGGGGGGGCTTCTGGCTTAATTGGGGCTCGAGGATTGGCCATAGAAGTAGTGGGAAGCGGAGGCTTAGTGGTCAGATCAGCCATGGCCATTGGGGACTTGCTGGATGACGAAATTTGAGCATCGACCAAATTGGGCTGTTGCTGTTGTTGCAATGAGGCCAAGTTATATGGGAACTGGTTAGGCCTCACAGGCTGAGAGTGAAGGAAATACACAGGGTATGGTGGCTGGCTCTCCGGCTGTTGAGGCTGAGCTTGAAGATGGGGGTGAAGGTGATGAACCTGGTAATAGGAATTTGGGCTGGGATGGTGTATAAATTGGGGAGGTGCATGCATGAATTGTTGCTCAGGTTGGAGAACGAAACCAGAGGGATGATATTGAACCTGGGTTTTGTAAATGGAGTCAGGAATCACCGCCTCTCGTTTCATCGAATCAGCAGCGGTGGAATCAGGGGTTGGAGCAGGAATGGCTCGAATCGGGATCGAACCCATATGTGCAGGAGGATTCTGCTCCTGGTAAACCACCGGCTTTGAATAAGCCGAAGCAGGAGGACCAAGGTTGTGATCCTTATAGAAGTAAGGAATTGAAGGGTCTCTGAGATCATGTTTTTGGAAACCTCCTTCATCTGATTCCAAAAGCACATGAGAAGCTGGGATCGAATAACCAGAGGGCTCGTATCTTGGCTGAGCTGCTTCCTGGAAATCTGAGGGTTTTGATGGAGGAACCTGCTGAAAGGGTTGTTTCTTTGTGTTGATATCCTCATCGGATGCGATCTTGTTGGTGGCAGAGACTGGGCTCTCCTTGAAGTTTTCATCAGTCTTTTGCGAGATACCCAACTGTGCGAAATGATCTTCGAAGCTCGTCTGCTGCGCTGCAGGCGGCAGGGTCATGGGGCTCTCCTCGGCGCGGATGCGAATCGGTGGCAGGTTTGAGAGGTAAGGAGCAGACGATGCAGACCCGAATGACGACGTGGTCTCGAGCATCGGTGAGTCCGGCACTGAGTGCACCTCCTGAGTTGCCACCCCGCCACTTCCAGCAGCCGGTGAGACTTCCGACTGCGCAGCAGATGGCGCAGCAGATGGGGGTTTCTCTGGGGGCCACGAGAAGCCATCGCCAGAATTGACACCACCAAGGAGGTGATCAACAGTGGCGGCATCAGCTGAGTGGCCCCTAGGGGCGAGGCCAGAGCCATTGAGAGCATCGACAAACCACAAATCAGCTTTTGAGTCTTCAAGCAATGATCCCAATGAAGCGGCGGTGTCAGGGGGGCGAGTGGGAAAGAGGAAGAGGCGAAGGCGGGCAGGCCGGAGGCAGCGGTCGAACTCGTCGACCATGTTCTCCAGGTCCTCATCGGTGGTGACGGACACCAGTGAGTCCAGGTCCTCGTTGGGTAGCTGGTATTTGAGGGTGAAGGGTCGGCCATTCAGAAGCAACCGCGAGAGCCTCGACGACAGCTCCACCAAAGTGGTGTGGCGGTCAACAACGACGATGCGGGTGTCCCCGCCAAGGTAGCAAAGTGCCTTGTCGTGAGGTCGCGGAACGATGCGACCTCCATAACTGCACATCAAGCGGAGCTTCTGCGACCCCGCCGGTGGCACCGCCTGCGGTGTAGGATCATCCCATGGATCGGTGGTGCCGCGGGAGCGCGGCGATGATTCGACAGACTCAGCATAGCCAACGCCGCCCTCAACGTCGGCTTCTACAGACGGAGGTGACGCTGGGGCGGGTGGCGCTGCCGGCGGCCTCACGGGAGGTGCTTTTCCGGCCATCGCCTCTCTCTCTCTCTCTCTCTCTATTCACTCTCTAACTTTGGGGGCGGGGGTTGTTGGCTTTGGGGGGCGGAGGGTTGCAAAAAGTGCCCGCCTGGGGATCTACCGGACACTGTACATGGACTGCTAGTACACGCACGCTATATACGAGGATTAGGACGAAACTGAACTTGACGAAAATACCCCCCTTCCAAGAGAGGAATTTCAGTTTATGCTTACGACTTGCAATGGGCTGTAAGGATATGGGCCAGTCTAATCTTAAAAATTAATGTTGGCAAATTGGCTTTAGATTGTTTTTATATTTCTTGTGAGAAATACAAAGCAATTTGGGATTATGTTTCCGGGAAGATTTTAGATTTTTTTAAAAAATTTAATAAAAATAAAAATGATATTTATATAATATAAATTAAAAAATAATAAAAAGAATGAAAATAAAAATTTTAAAAATAAAAAATAAAAAAAATACTAATATATCGATGTTTATTTGTTTTTGATGAAAAGACATAAACTTGGGCTGTATCGGCATAAAGCGGTTCGAATTGGACCGACACAACCCGAAGCGGACTGCAGTGACATCGCTAGGCTATGCTTCCATTCTGTTTGGGCCAGAATTCTAAAGTCGGTTTAGGCAAAGCGTATCTAACAACATTCCTTAAAATAGGATCTGGACTACAAATTGTGGCACAGAGGGTCAAGCTAGGGCCAATACTCGTGCTCTTATTTTCTTTAATTTTTTTCATTTTTGGCTCGGCATGGCTCAGCCCCAGCATTTTGGGATAAGGGTCGGGCTAGGCCGGGCTAGGCCAAGGTCACCCGACCCTAGCCCGACCGGTTATCACCTCAAGTTATGATCGGCAAAAAGAAGGTTTTGGTAAGGGTAATATTGGAACTATCATTGCACAGCCATTCTTTGTAGTGGCGACTGCCTATTGACGAAATTAGCCCTGCTCTTTTGGGGAAAGTAATTTTGTGTAGATTTCGGGCGCAGCAAAGAAAGGCTTGGACCACTATTGACGAAAATGCCACTGTTCTTTTTAGAAAATCAAGTATAAAATCCCTTTTTTTTTTCCTTAAATTGGAGTAAAATAATATTTTGTTGGGGGTAAGGAATATTTGGCGTGCGGCTTACGGGGGCATGTTGACGAAATCGCCCCTGTGAAATTTGTAAAATGAAGGGGCAGTCCAGGTTATATTTGGTGGGGTGGGGGATGATGGTGTAAAGAAATGAGAGTCGGACGACAGCTAATAAAGCGGGCCCTTATGACTGTACCACACGTGTGATGTGGCCTTAGGTGGGCCCATCCCGAGATGGACGGCCTGGATTTGAGGCCGTTACAAGGAAGTGACTGTATGCTTCCTGTGTGCTGCTCTCGTGGTTTGTGGTTTTGGTGGCGCGTGATTGGCTCTTAACAGCCTTCGTAGGTGTTGGGAAAAAGTTTATATAAGGTGTGAACCTTATACTGTACTAGTAAGGTATACCTAAAATGCCGATTAGAGAAGGTTGTTTCATGCTGAAAAACTTTCAAATCCATTATCTTGACCTCTAGATTCATATACACAAAAAAAAAAGAAATTTTAGTTATAAAAGTAATTTATATTCTAAGACATTACCTGGACTCACTTTCTAGATTTTCAAATGTTTATAGATCTCCTTGATCATCATCATTTCTAGAACTTTAAATTTCATAATTGGGACCAACAATAGATTTTTCATATTATCACGAGGCTTTGTGACACGGAAACTATATTTTCGGTATAGTTTTGATGTGTAACTTATTTCAATAGTATAAGATTGATACCTTATACAAATCTCACCCCATAAAAGAGAGATGGAAGATGGACTTTTCTATTTAAAGCTACATTATGGGCTCACTTAATATTGTAATTTGTCCCTTACTCGCTTAATATTGTAATTTGTCCCTTACTATAGGATATCAGTGCACCAAAATGTAGCCCGAGCAAATACTCGCCCAATTTTGCACGATATTGGCAAGTCTACGTGACACTAGAGTTGTATGAATGTAGAGTGAAAAAGGTACTTATTTTTGTATTTTCAAAGAGATAAAGATAGTAAAAAATTATTGGAAGAGAAAGAAAATTCCAAATAATAAAAGGTGGTTAAAAAAGAAGAGTAAAAAATCCCTTTTAAAGAGTGAATAATAACTATCAATATTGTTCACAGGACAAGTGATTGTCATCCAACAGTTATTACACGTTGGATGACTAAACAATATCAACGGCTAGTATCCTAGCCATTGGAACTTGTACCTGCCATGCTCGCATCCCTTTACGCACATGTGCAGGCATGAGTTACATCACGCTAAAAAGCATCGAGCCCCAAGCCCAACTCATACTCGGTCGAAGGGTACCTCATGCATTGATGCAAGTGTGTGAAGTGCACAGTGTGTCATCAAACACCCTTACACAGGCACGCATGTGTGCATTACACACTTTACTTACTCCGCACAAGTGCCAGCACTTTCTCCTTTGTTCTATGAACAAAAAACATGAGAGAGTTTTTATATTTATACTACTCTTTTCACACCCCACTCTTTAATGGAGGACTAAACCCACTACTATCTCTCTATTTATTTAAAACTTAAAAAAATAATATATACAAGTATATTATTTTGAAATAACTTAAATATATTTTACTTAAAATTGAGATAAGAAAAAAAGGTCTCAACTTTATACTGTTGAAGTGAGTGCACCTCAAAAACCTATCGCAAAAAGTTGCTTTAATGCTGGAGAGCCTTCGAGATGTATTAATATGAAAAAAGAAAAGGATTTCAATCATCAGAGCTTTTTTCCAACTAGTTGGCGTTAACTACATAAAATCTTGGTTCACCATTATGTTCTATTAATGACCATATCTTTAGTTAGTCAATAAGTCAATACCCTATCATAAGTAGATATCATAGAGTCAGAATTCATGAGAAGGTTTTGACAAAGTTTTATATTAGTTGCCTACTTAATACAATCTACCTACTTTACCCAAGCTTGGGACGAGTTAAAAGTAAATTTAAGGTCTTAGCCCTTCTTAGACTATATTTCTAGCCAACGTAATGCATCTTATAACACATTATCTAGATTTTCTATTTCTAAAATTACAAATTGTTTATAGATCTGCCCAATATGTATCATTTTTTTAGCTTTAAATTTTATAATTAAGGCTGAAAATGGATTTTCATGTCATCACAAGGCTTTTCTAAACCAAAAGTGCATTGTTCGAAAAGTATGGTGGTGTGCCTTACTTTGATTATATAGTGCTCACTCCTACATATCACACTATTTACCCGATTACCCACCATCCTCATAGAGCCTCTCTCCTTCTCAAAAACCAGAGGCGCCCAAGAAGCTGGATCTCCCAATCTGTGAACAGAAAATTAAGCTTAGTAGGCTGTTTATTTTGTTCATATCTCTCTCTTGATGTATTTACAATTTGTAGAAATCTATGAACATTTGGGTGGATAGAATCTAGGGAGTCTCCATAAATCAGGCAAATTCTAGATTGTATGAGAGAATCAGGTCGAGAATCGGTCCTATAAGTTGAAAAGCCCAATCCCATCACCGATTTCCCAATGGGATTAGGGTTTTCTCTTATCTTTCTGGTTTTCATCAACCATCCATCCTCTTTCTTATAAGAAAATTGTACACCGATACTTCTTGTCACACGACAAACGGGCCCATACTTGACTCATACAAGGAGTAGTACTATCCCTTCTAGCTCTCTCTCATCATCTTCAAAGCTCTGTTCCAATTAATTGAAGTACATGACTCATATTTCGCTATTCTGCTCTATCAAAAGTCATACCTTCAATAAGATCATAAGTCTTTATATCGTTTCCCACTACTTTCGTCCATATCTATTTGAGCCTTCCTCTTATTTTTTTTAGAGCCTTCCACTTGAACAACCAATATTATATGGAGTCTGTGTTGTATACGGCCATTTTATCTAAGTCTATTTTTCCTCATCTTATTGCTTATTGAAGCTACACTTAAGTTCCCTCATCTTCTATCTCTCTCTAATAAACTAAAGGGAAAAGTTTATATAGAGCCGAGGATCTAAAGTTTATATAGAGCCGAGGATCTAAACAATCAAATTTGAGCCTACTAAAATATTTCATTGGAAGAGGTTGTTTTGATGCCCAAATATCTTCACATTGATCATCTCGACGTCAAAATGCATGGACATGAGAAAAAATGGATTGCAAGATTAGAAAATAGTGTATTTTGTAATGCATTTTTTGACCGTCAATTTTCAAGATATGATAGATATGTTGATCTACACTATTTTTGAAGCTTTGAACTTCATAAATAGATATAAAAATATATTTTAAAGCTATCACAAAAATTTTCAATATTAAAACTGCATTTCTCGATGCTATTTGGAGGCGGGATCTAATTTGTTGTTTAGAGCCTAGGCTCTATACAAACCGCACCCTAAACTAAATATCTACTCTCTAGAGTTTGTGTTTGATTAAGTGATTAATATGCATCTTTTTGGGTTGTTTCATGGGGATGAGTCTCTTACGTGCAGTAAGAATGAAACTGGAAACGTGGCACTGCGCTACCCTAAACACGTAGCCTTGAGCCCATTCCTCTGACTAATATGCATCGGTCCTTCATTGTCGATATAGACACCGGAGTTAAATAGTACGTCCTTGAAAAGTAATACCAACAAAAGTTTTGAGAGTTTCTCACTTTCTAGGATGAGATTTGACTACATATGTTTCCATTTTCTTTTCTCTCCATACCTAAATTCAGCAAAATGCTTATTTCCAAGCTGTTGCTCTCTCTCTCAAGCAGCATCATGCATGAAACAGTAACCGGTGCATAAGATAAAATGGATACAGTTTCTATGTGGCCAGCCTGCATATTATAGAACTGCAGGTTTAGAATAAATATATTTTTTAAAATATAATTTGATTATAATTTTTAGAGAATATATAATTTTTAACATAAAGATCATGAATATGAAATAAAAATAAAAATAAAAACTAAAAATAATAATTATATTAAGAAAATATTTGAACAATTAATTACACTTGTTTTAAGATTGATCGCCTATTTGCATCCATCTTTAAGATGGATACTTTATAACTTTGGACCATATATTGTAGAAATGAGATCCAGCCCGTATGAAACAATTTTCCATATACAATACTGTTAGTATTTTTTGTTTGAAAAATGCTTAAGTGTATTTCAAAACAACCATTTTGGTATTATTGTACTTTCTTAAATTACTTTGTAGAGCGAGAAAGATATGGGTTTGAGTCCCAAATTGAAAAAGAGAGAGTTTGTTGAGCTGTATTTAAGAACAAACATTCCTATGCAATATATTCTAAGTACAAAAGAGAGAGAAAGTGCATGTGTGACACACGCGAAGTGTGTGTGGGCACAAGGGAGCGCTTGATGGTGCGCACATTGCACCCCTAGCCCCGCTAATGAAATGGAAGCAAAAGGAGGCCGTAACACCACTCAAGCGCGCTTGATGACCTCTAGCCTCGTTGATTAAATGGAAGCTCCACTTGCACCCCTAGCCCCGTTGATGAAATGGCAAAAGGTTAAGGGGCTGTATGTAACTTGTAGTTGTTGGTAGTATATGTAACCACTACTACAGTAAATATGCAGTTGGTGGTGCATGTAACCACTACTACAGTAAATATGCAGCTGGTGGTGTATGTAACCACTACTACAGTAAATATGCAGCCACCTTGCGACTCCATATTAAGGGGTCATTTTTGACATACGAGTAGACATTTTTTACAACCTTTGCATCTCTCTCAATAGAACATTCTCTGTAATTCCAGCAAGCAAATTAGTGGGCTAAACTCTCTCTCTACTCGATTTTCTCCTTTTCTCTCTAAACTATCAAGACTCTGGTATCTCATGTGTGGGTTCCAAGCTCAGGTGCATAGAGCTTAGGAACATTGTAATAGACCTTTATGTTTTCTTATATTTCGAAAATGAATTACCCTTCTTATACACGTCAAATATTATATCGAAGGGGAAGGGGAAAGGTGCGGGGGAGGGGAGGGGGGGTTATCGTCTTGAGATAGCACTCCGCGTGCCTAAAAACAAAAAAAATTTAAAATCTAATTTTTCAAATTGTAAAATTTTCTGCCTTCTTTTCACCCAAACTATTTCCAACAATACAATACACCTACAAAAATATATTCACCGGCTGTTTCCAATGATAGACAATAAAGATTTGAGTGTAAACGGAGACGGGCAGGATGTTTTTCACTGGAAATATCGCTAATCTCCACATCCTTAACCCATGGTGAAGCAACTTTAACCTTAAATCACAAGCACAAAGTACAATTTCCAAAATTTATTGGAAAAAATTTATATAAGGGCGAGTCTCTAAACAATCAAATTAATTACACCTAAAAAATTCATTAAAAGAAGTTGTTTCGATGCAAAAAAAAATCATCAAATTGATCATCTCGACCAAATTGATCATCTCGACCGCAAGATAAAATTTCAAGTCTTAAAAATAATACATCTTCTAATACATTTTTGGACCACCGATTTTCAACTTTTTCAAGTGTTCATAGGTCTATTCAATCTACGCTATTTTTTAAGCTTCAAATTTTATACGGAGAGATGGAAATAAAATTTCAAGCTATCAAAAAGATTGCCCACTATTCTTTAATCCCGTCACAAGACTGGTCATAGACAATATTGTGCTCCCGCAAGATCGAACTGTACATTTGCTCCAACAAGAAAAAAAACCATTTAAAAGATTTTTTTTTAAATGGCTTTTAAAACCTTAAAAGCCATTTAAATAGTTAAGTCTAGGTGTATAAGAACTAAGAAACTACCTAAAAATTTTAGAGAGAGAAATTATCTCAAAATTTAAGTTTTAGAGATAGATCATCTTAAAATTTGGGAGAGAGTAACCATATCAAATTTTAGAGCGAGAAAGTACCTAAAATTTCTTAGAGAGAGAAACTATTTCAAAATCTTTAGAAAGAAACTATATCAAATTTTAAGTTTTAGATAGAAAAAGTACATTAAAATTTCAGAGAGAGAAACTATATTATATTTTAGAGAGAGAAATTACCTAATTTTTTTTAAAGAGAGACTGTCTCAAAAATTTTATAGAGAAAAAACTATATCAAATTTTAAGTTTTAGAGAGAAAAAGTATCTCAAAATTTTAGAGAGAGAAACTATATCAAATTTTAGAGAGAGAGTAACTAAAATTTTTAGAGAGAGAAACTATCTCAAAATTTTTAGAAAGAGTATTTCGAATTTTGAGTTTTTGAAAGAGAAAGTGTATTAAAATTTAGAGAAAAAAACCATATCAAATTTTAGAGAGAGAAATTATCTCAAAATTTAGAGAGAGAGAAATTATCCCAAATTTTGAGTTTTAGAAAGAGAAAGTACATCAATTTTTGTTACAAAAAAAGGGACATGAAAATGATTGTAAAGAATTAATGAATTTTGTACTGTATATCCAAACAAGAGATTTGAGGAATCCATGACAAGAACCCTAAATATTGGAATTCTATAGATTTTTTTGGATTTCAAATATCCAAAATTCCCAATTTCCTCGTATCCAAATGGGTCGAAATTTCCCAATTTCTTCGTATCCAAATGGGTCATAACAGTTTTCTCTTTTTCTGCTAAAGGGAACTATATTGTAACAAATTAAAATTGGGTTTTTTCGTTCCTACACTATTTTCTCTCTTTAAAACTTTTTTCTCTTTGCAAGAGAGAAACTTGTCTTGCATCACTTGTTTCCCTTTCTTTCTCTGCATGAGTACTTATTTGTCTCTCTTACTTGAGTGAAAATTTGTCTTAGAAGGGAAGTGTTTCAAGAGTTGATGGTCATTTTTAAATTTGTGGATGTTGTGCCGAAGAGAGAGAGAGAGAGGGCTTCTCTAGTTAAATTTGTTGGTGTTATTTTAGAGAGAGAGACATCTAGCTTGATGCTTGAAAAGGGAGGAAGACCCATTTCTTGATATTGCATGGAGGAAACAAAAGAGAGAGAGAGAAGATTTGCATTTTTAGAATAAAGATATTCCGGGCATTTTTAACAGTGAATTTGTATATTCCTGGCTTTTATAAGATGAAATACAAACAACATATACCATATTTTAGGAAATTCTAATTTTAATAAATACCAATTTTAGGATACATTTTTCCACAAGATCGAAAATCCAAAGAAACAAACAGGCCCTTAATATTTTAGGCCATTCTAGAGTGTGTAAATGATGCTATTTTTTTTTCTCTTGGGATAATAACTAGATGAAAGATTTCATGTCGCTATAAGGATCACGGACACTAAACTAGGGCTTTACCCAAGGGAGCCAATGTATTTTTGTACATCAAAAACATAAAGGGTGTGGTTTGTATAAGGCCGAGGCCCTAAATAATCAAAGTAGGGCACACCTTCATATAATGTAGTAATATGTTGTTTCAACAATAAAAATCTTCAAGAATAAAAATCTTTGTGGTGGCCTAAAATTTATTTTCATCTCTAATTATAAAATTTAAAGCTTGAAACATGGTGTAGATTGAGCAAATCTATAAACACTTGAAAATTTTGAAAATTGACAGTTCAAAAATGCACTACAAGATATTTTTAAGACTTGTAATCTATTTTTTCCCATGTCCATACATCTTGATGTTGAAATGATTAATTTAAATATTTTTTAGCATCAAAATAACTTCTTCTAGTGAAATTTTTAACATGCACCTTAATTTGATAGTTTAGGGCCTCGCCCTTATATACTCTATGAGACCCTCCCACACCCATGTGTGTATGACCCCAATAGATCACCATTAAATTTGACATACATCTCAAGAAAAGTCAAGTCCCACACCCATGTGATAACGTTTTTAGGGATCTGCGTTAAATTTAATGGAGATCCTTTGGAGTCCTACACACATAAGTGTGAGAGGGTCTCATAGGATCATTACTTATAAACTTATTCCAAACATAAAAACTATTAATTTTATACAATTCTTTTTTAGATCCATTTAAAGAGAGAATATTGGAATATTCTGGTAACTTTCTTTAAAGGAGAAGATAAAAATGCCACGGTGATTTCTTCCCCTTAATAAATCGATTGCTTACTTTAAAGATTGTCTTCGAATATTTGAGGACCACATATCATACATAAGGAGAAACAGAAACGTAGGCTTACTTCCTAGGGCAAAAGAGCTACTCATGAGAACATCGTAGACTTTGAAATTTCGATATCCACTTTATAATTGCCAGATGAGAAAGAAAATTAAATTAAAATTTGAAAATTTTGAAAATTGATGGTCTAAAAATACATTACAAAATGCACTATTTTCAAAACTTGAAATCCAGTTTTTTCTTATGTTCATATATCTTGATGTCAATATGATCAATGTGAGGATATTTGGACATAAAAAATACCTCTTCTAATAACATTTTTAAGGTGAGCTCTAATTTAATTGTTTAAAAACTCAGTACTATATAAACTTTTTCCTAGTGGTTAGTGGAGTTTAGGAGATGTTGCGATGGGTGTGCTCTTTGGAGTGGGCCCGGTTGGCAGCTTTATGAGATTTTGAGCGGGGTTAGAGGAGTGTGTGGGTGCGCTTTGGGTAGGGGTAGCAATGGATTCGGAGCCAACCAGGGACTCGAGAGGTTGACCCAATTCAGGTCTGCGAATGGGTCCAAACAATTGAACAAGGCCGGTCGGGTCTGGGTCCAAATTTTGGACCCGAACACTATTCAGGTCCGGGTTTGGATCCAATAATATTTTTCGAGTCCCAATATATGAAATATATTTAAATATAGTTAAATACATAGATATTTTAATTTTTGGGTCGGATCCGACTCGACCTATTGCCACCCCTAGCTTTGGAACTCTTGCTTGGTTTTGCTTAATAAGGCGATGATTCTTCATAAACATACACACATGACTTCCATTGTTGAAATGGGACCCGTCAAAATCTAGGAACTGAGGTGGTGTGCGGTATATATTGGATAAAATTGGTAGGTAAAATTTGTCACCAAAATTAATTTTTTGGATAAGATTTGTCTATGGAGGGCCCACATACAATTCTAGGTGAACTTATAATATTGTATGCTTCCCGGAAGGCTTTCATATGCAAATCAAAAAACTATTTTACATAAAATAAATTGACCAAAATATTTTCGAAAAGTTTCAGGGGTATTTTGGTTAATTTATTTTTTACGAATTCTGTTTTTATATTTTTATTAGGTACGCCTCACTAAGATGTACACATGCTCCAAATTTCAGATCATTTTGATTTGTAGAAAAAAAAAAGAAAAATGAAACACTATCGAACAATCGTGACTGTGCGATGAACTTTGGACAGTGATGAGAGTAGGCGAATTCACTGTTCATTTTCACCTATAGGAGTTGAAAAGACTTTTCT
>NW_006498404.1:5789051-5799767 GCF_000471905.2 Amborella trichopoda
CTAGAGTTAACAAGCATCAAAATACAAAGGTTAAAGTTAGAAAGGGTTGTGATGAGTGTACATATAAGAAAGATGATTACTTTTTATTTAAAAAATTATTTTAATAGGTAACTTAACTATTAAGCGAGGGTAAATTTGAAATTTTTACAAAAGTACAATGCCATTTTGAGAGTTAGTGTGCTGGATTTTATTTATAAAGTGCCTTTGTTTTTTAGTAAAAATTTCAATTTTACCATTTATAAAGATGACAAAAGTGCCCCTTATCTTGTAGTAATATTTACAAAATTGCACTTACTTAATGATGAAGATATCACAAAAGTAAGTTTTTTAAAAATAAATAGACTACAAAATTAGTAAATTCACCATTCACAACTCTCTCTATTTTAACCTTTGTAATTTGAAGGGTTGTGAAGTTTATATATATATATATATGAAAAAAGTTTGGGTGACCCCACTAGCTCATGGAATAGTATAAGCCAAACGGCCTAGATTGAATATGGGCCGATTTGATGAATACGGATGTATGATAGTGTTTTAATTTTAATTTTTTTTCTACAACTGTAAATCACTTGAAATTTTAAACGTGTGTTCTTCTCATCAAGCCGCACCTAATAAAAATATAAAAAGAATAATTTGAGAAAAAAAATTTGATCAAAATACCTCCAAACCTTTTCAAGGGTATTTTGATCAATTTATTTCATGTAAAATAAATTTTTGATATTTTTCAAAGATTCATCTATTTTTGATGTACCCACGTTTCAAATTTCAAATGATTTGGATTTGTAAAAAAAAAATTAAAATTCAAATATTATCGGATATCCGTGATCGTCAGATCGGCCCATATTCAATTTGGGTCGTTGGGCTCATTTTTTTATGTGAGCTAGTGGGCTCACCCTAGCATCTTCATATATATATATATATATATATATATGTTTTGGTTTTGGTATGCTACACCACCTAATGGTGTATACCCTTGAAGTCCTCAACATTTTTGGACACTTAAATACTCTTGAATTGTAATTACGAAATTTTTCATGTAGGGGCATTTTTGGTCATTTAGAAGGGTAGAATGAATATTTTTATAAGAAAATAGTGGCATTCTATTAATAGTTAAAAAATAATTAATGCATCTCGAAGGTGATGTCATTATCCATTATTGTTAATAAATGATTTTGTTTCTATTAAAAATTTATATTTTACCCTTGATTAATTACTTAAAATACCTCTAGACAAAAAATTACTACACTATAGGATAAGGGAATCTAAGTGCCAAAAAATGCTGAGGACTTTAAGGGACCGTTTGGATACCTAGAAATATATTATCTATGAAATATATTACATGCGTAATACATTATTGCATAATACATTACTGTGCAATACATTGCCTGCAAATGGATTGTCACTGTTTGGTAGTATTTAGATACAACTTAGGAAATACATTGCTACTGTTTGGCTATCTATGTCTGGAAGAAATTTGAGAAATGCATTACCATTCAAATATGAAAAATATGGCAATATTTGGCTAAAATGGTTAGTCTTTGGTTTCAACATGACAAGTCATTGGAATAATATGATTGGAATAACATGATTTTATTGTGAAAAGCCTTATTTTTATTTATTTTTTATAGAAGTCTTTTAAGTCTCTCTATATATAATTTTAAATAAGCATTAAATTTATGATATCAAAATCAAAATCTTTATGGTACAAATTTAAAAATGGGAAGAAGTTTGATCACTACACTAGAAGGTTTGGTAATTACTGGTATAAAATTTTGAAGCATTGGAGGAGACTAAAGAAGTATCTTATTTCCATTCAGCTTTTACTAATCTATCATAAGAATTATGTTGTGTGAAATTTTTTATTATGATTGTGTTTGTGTAATTTCTCATGGATTACCAAATAATATTTTTATTATTTCTGTTTTTATACGAGAGCTGATGGCGGGCTATAACCCAAATTAGAGATAGAGGGATGATGTAGAAATTTTTTTATTATGATTGCTGTAGAAAATTGTCATCTACAACTGGTTCAAATGAACCAAATTAGGGATAGAGGGGTGTAACATTTTTTTATTATGATTGATCGTACACCTGTTCAAATCAATTTAGATTCCCTTTTTCATAAATTCCCCTTTCATATCCCCTATTTTCACTTTCTATATATCTTAATTTTATATAATATAGCAATTTTATACAATATAGCAATAAAACGTATACTTGAGAGAGGGAAATGCTTTTTTAAGAGAGGATATGGCAGAGACGCATGCGAAAGATTTCCCAATATTACCCGTCAACCTCGTTAGAGATTTTTCACTGCTCATCGCTGGTAATAGATTTCATGATTTTTGAGAAAATCTCGGTTAATATATTTCTATTTCTTTATTATTATGGGCATTTGGGTACCTGGAAATCTATTACGTGACAATAGATTACAAATAAATATGACATTTCTACTGTTTGGCTATGTTTAATAGCAAGGAAATGGGAAGAGATTAGGCGAGATTTCCCCAAAAATCAGGAAATCCATTACGCGCGGTGATAGGTGAAAAATTTATAACAAGAGTCACGTATAATTTTGAAAAATCGTGGGTTTTTGACTACCATATCCCTGTCAACTTATTTAAAAAATCTTCTAAGCCCTCTCTCTTCATAATAATTAAAATCTTCTAACCCCTCTCTTCTGGGTGATCCCTTCCTTTTTAAGCTCATCTCCTTATTTGAAGGCATCAGCTGTAATATAAAAACAAAAATAATAAAATAAAAATTAGTAATCAATGATAAATTACACAACACTATCATAATAAAAAATTTCACACAACATAATGTGATCCCCTTTTTTAAGCTCGCTCCCTCAACATAATGTGATCACTTTTTTAAGCTCGCTCCCTCATCTGAAGGCATTAGTGTCATATAAAAACCAAACTAATAAAAATAAAAATCAGTAATCAATCATAAATTACGCAACACAATCATAATAAAACTTTCACACAACATAACCCTCATAAAAGATTACTAAAATCTCAATTCAAATAACATACCTACTCTCTTCCATTATCTCAAAATTTTATACTGCAATTACCAAACTTTCTAGTTTACTAATCAAAGTTTTTCCCATTTTTTAACTCGTACCCTACGGATTTTGAATTTAGTATCTTAAATTTATCATTTATTTGAAATTATATAGAGAGACATTTGAAAGACTTCTATAATAAATAAATAAAAATAAGGCTTATCATAATAAAATCATGTTATTCCATCATATTGTTCCAGTGACTTATCATTTTGAAACCAATGTCATGTTAGAAAACATGTGATTGCATATAAGTGCCAAAGGCACTTAAAATAAGTAGGAAATAATGTCATAACTGTAAAATGGTACAAGTTATTATTAGAAAATCTTTTTGGAATAGTGATAATGTTATTATTGGAAATCTTATTGGAATGGTGTGATGATGATTTTAATTCAGTATTTTAGTGAAATTTTGTGACAAAAAAGAAGGAAATGATAATTCTGCATTTTAGTGGAATTTTGTGACAAAAAAAAAAGAAATAATAGTTTATAGGCACGTGCTGGTAAAATGTTGGTAATGCATATCTTATATTTCTTCCAGACATAGCCAAATAATAACAATATATTACCTAAATTGCATCTAAATACTATCCAAATAGTAACAATCCATTTACAGGTTATGTATTACGCAGTAATATATTTCACAGACAATGTAAATGTCATATTTTCTTGTAGTCTTCTGTCACGTAATAGATTTCCACGTACCCAAACAGCCCCTAAGGGTATACACTGCCAAGTGGTGTAGCCTAACAAAACCCATATATATATATATATATATTGTATATTATGAGACCATTTACAATCACTTTTAGCTATTGCATGTGAAATCCAATAGATGGAAGTGTGCCACAACATTCAAGAACTTTGTTTTAGACTTTGTGCCCAAACAATGATATCCTCTACTATACGATTTCAATTCTAACGAACAATTATGATTGTAACCTCCTTGTATCAAAAGTAAATGCTCCCATTATATACTTGTTCATACGCACACACATCATCATCATCCTCATCCTTATCATCATCATCCGAGCCTTATGCCAATTATTTGGAGTCGATGTATGAAGTATGTTTTGTCATTCTACTCTATCAAGGGTAATACCCTTAGTTAACCCAAAAATCACCATATCTTTCATCACTACATTTACCCATATTCTTTTGGATTTTCTACTTGAACCATATCGTCCCTTCTAACCGATGTTGTATTATGTATGTGCTGCATATGGCTAGCCCACCTCAATTTACTTTCCCTCATCTTACCATCTCTTGGAGCCACCCCGTTGTTCCCTTGTATGCATTCATTCTTAATTCTATCATTCTTTTGTCTTGCTACTCATCCATCTCAATATCTTAATCTTAACGACACTCAACCTATGGATATATTGTTTGTTGACCGTTCAATGTTCTCTCCTGTAAAGCATGGCTGGCCTTATAGTTGTATGAAACTTCCCATTTAATTTCATTAATATTCGTCGATCACATAAAACTCCAAATTAACATCTCCACTTCGTCTACCCAGTTTTAATTCTATGAAAAAAAAAAAAAACAAAATAAAAATTAATCAAGTGCATATAGATTAGGAGATACATAATAAGACTCGAGTTTGGAATAGAAATGCAAAATTATGATATCTACCAATCAAGAATAAGAACAAGATATTTACCAGCAAAAATTATGAAAAAGGTGTAGTTACGAAGATATTTAATAATCTAAGCGCATGAAAAGGAGTAGCAATCTCCCTTAGAAATAGAAAAAATATGCAAAAGCAACCGTTTGAAGTATTTATAAGAACAAATTCTTAATGACCGTGTCATAAATCAATTTACATAATCACATACAAAATAAATAAATAAATAAATAAATTCTGGAACAAATTAGAAGTGACTTATTTAAACAAAGGAAATTAAATATTGAATTCATACTTAAAATTAAAACTGTAAATGTGCAATTTTATAGATGACATCAAACCCATAACATTGTATACAATGCAGGGTACATGGCGGAAATTAAAAAAAAAAAAAAAGAGAAAAAATCATTGGAAATTTGGAAGCAATTTAGATCTTGAGAATATAACCAAATCTTGCACTATAAGGAAAACCCAAAATTTATATTTTGCAGGTGAGATACTCGGGGCTTTTTTTAAGACTTTGCATCCCTCATAAATACTTTCTCATCATAAATCACTCCATTACTATTAATTCTCATCATATAAATGTAAATTTAAAATTCTAATAATTTAAAATCAAGGGTGATTGAATATTCAAAGAGCAGCATTCAACAAAGGAGCTCTCCAACCTAGAAAAGCTAAAAACTCAAGAAATTTGGTGCAAATGATAATTGCCACAATATTCTAAATTATTTGCATTTTCTCTGTAGATTGGTTGAATAAATGAGATAAGTTTAGGGCCGGCGGGTTCCGAGAGGTCTTATCAAACTAAAACATCTTCTTATTATGGTTAGGGATTTAGGATTTTAGGGTTAGGGATTCAAGGATTACAAAAAAAAAAAAAAAGCTTGGCTTGGAGCTTGGCATGCCGTTCGATTGCCCTAAGAGTGGCTCGCTGAACTGGTTCGAATCGCCTGAGCTCGGTGTGACCAAGTTCAAATTCAGTCTAAAACCCCTAAGCACGCAGTGCAAAGTGTTTGGGCGTGTTTTGCGGAACAGAAAGCAAATAGACCGTATGATATTTCAAATATCGAACAACCTATATTGAAAACATCTGAGCTTTAAAATATGCCCCAAAAAAAAAACAAAACAAAACTTAAATTTTCTAGCCTAGTGTTCTCATTTCGAACTCTGGGGAAAATAGGAGAAAAAAAATAGCAAGCGAGGTGTGGTTCATAAAATGCATTCATCAAATGTTGCAAACCTCGGACAGATATACTTACACGTAATATTCCCAAAAATTATATCTGATCGTATTTTCCATATTGATATACCATACAAAAGTACTTTTTTCTCCAAAAAGATTAAAAAATAAATAAATACAAATACATTTTGATCCATAGGGTATTGTACTAGATAGTCATAAGGGTTATTACAATTCTACAAATATTTGGACAGTGATGGAAGGAGTACGGACCTGGCTAGCCCCATATTTTCAGTGCCTGATGAGAAATTCCATAATGGCCATGTGAATAGTGTCCTTAGCATTATGGCCAGGACAAAGTGACCGGTATGTAGCAGTCGAAATAGTGAACGACAAGCTTGTCAACGTTGTTACACTTGAGGTATTGAAATAGGTGGGCTAGAGTCGTGGTGGTAACAGTCTCACACCCTAATCACCACGTTGTGGTTTTTATATTCATTGATATCATTCTGACGCCTTAAAAAAACCAACTCATGTCTTCCCACTTAATTACCCAAAAAAAAGAAACAGGCATTGTAATCTAGTGGCGTGGAATGGGCATCTTGCCCACCATAAGCTATCAATAGAGGGAGGTCATTTGGAATGTTTGCAATGCATTGTGTGCTTGCTTTGTTTTTTATTTTTTTATGGGGTATGTTTAAAGTGGGAATGGAGGGTGGGATATTATGTTGAAGCATCCGCCCCCCAACCACAGATGCCCTAACCCCATTCCCCCAATTGTTTGCTCGGGAGATCAATGCATGTATCGAGTTAGGCGAACACATCTAGTGGGAAAGTATGGCATGATCCATATGATCATGGAAACAATGTGTTCTTAAGGGTTATCATATTTGAGTGGTGATGGAGGGAGAGTGGAACATATTACAGACTAGCATCTACTCTCCCTCCATCATTTCCAAGGTATCGATGATATGGAAGACATTAATCAAGACACCCAGGAGATTTCAACTATCTAACTTTAGTTTAATTTAAAAATACCCATCAAAAGGCATATGATCATGAGTTGGAATAGTTGCACACCGGTAAAATGTTGAATAGTTCATCTCTTGAATGTAGTTTGATTAATTATTTTTAAAACATGAGAGGAGCTCTGCCGAGTTATTCAGACTCGGACGAGTAACGTGTTTCGGTCAAATATCCGAGCATATTGATTGAGTCGATTTTTTGAAGTATAGTTTTCTTCTTTGAAAAATTTAATGTCTTCCCTTAAACTAGTCCCTTCCACCCCCGGGCTACCAATCACTCAAAAAAAAAAAAACAAATTGTGTTTCCATCCTCCATAACGTGTATTCAAAGGATAAATATATATTCAGAAGAAAAATATAGTTTTTAAGCCTCACTCATCCTTTGGGAACGAACTCTGTAATACCCAACCATCAGACTGCCTGATAATAACATCAATATTTGCTTTAGTGATTGATAGTGCACCTTTACTTGTTTTTTTTAGCTGCACGTGCACTTCAACCTGTGTGGCCTAGTCGCATGTGCCACACATAAGCATGATTATCATCCACATACGAATGCAAGACATGGGCAATGAGAGTTTTTATTGCGACAGGAAAGAGGCCATCAGCCAAATGGCCGGTCATAACAGCATCCCCCTTAGATGACCCATTTGTCACCTCCACCATGCCGCTTATGAAGATAATGGGGTAACTCGCCTTGCTCATGTTTGAAACCCAAACCAGGTTCTTTATCATGTCGAGGGAATAAAAAACTTGTTTTAGGATCATTATTTTCCATTAGCGAATTCTAGGGCATAGGCCCCAATCCCCTAAACCTCTTGTTTTTTATTATACCCATGAATACGGGTTCCACAAACTACATACCTCGAAAGATGAAGCCGCATTGACAAACAATCAAAATAATGATCTAAAAAAATCAAGGAGATTAGACAAGAGAGCCCTCTTCTTAATTTATCAAGGTATGGATGAAAGCATCTTTGAAAAAGTTGCTTTCACACCTCTCAGAAAAAACATGAGAGATCTTATAAAATGTATTTAACGGAGAAGCTAAAGTAAAGAAAGTTCGGCTGCAAACGTTAAGAGCTGAGTTTGAGACGCTAAGTCGAGATCTATTTCCGATTACTTCTCAAGGGTTTAGGTTGTAGTAAAACCAATTAAAGGTGAAGGGCGAGGCACAAGATAATGTATACATTGTATAAAAGATATTGAGATGTTTGACCCCCAAATTTGAATACATAGTTGTAGTGATAGAAGAAAGTAAATATATATCAGCTATGACTACTGATCAGTTCATAGGTTCCTTGCAAGCCCATGAACAAATAATGGCCAAGACAACAAACATTTATTTGGATCAAGTGTGTCAAACCAAGCTTACTCTAAAAGATAAAAGAGGAGGATTTAGAAGAAGAGGTCAAAGAGCAAGTGGTTCATCGAATAAAGGGAGAAGAGGTTTCGGAAATTCCAACTTCAGAAGTGGAAGAGGCCAAATGATGCAATCCACAAGAGGCTGAGGTGGTAGAAATTTTAGTCGATCATTCCATCATCAAATATATGATAAATCTTCAATTCAATACTTTAACTGTAAAAAATTTGGGCATCATACTTTCAATTGTAGAGTTAAGAAGAGACAAAAGTAGAGAACAAGTGAAATTTGCAAAAAAAAGAAAAAATCATGTGAGGAAGTAGAACCAACTCTTTTGTTGGCATGTAAAGAAGGAGAAACTAAAGATGGTAACTCATGGTTCCGTGATAGTGGACAAGCAACCACAAGTGTGGAAGAAAGGAACTGTTCGTGGAGTTAGAGGAATTGGTGAATGGTAATGTAACATTCTGGTTAAAGAGCAAAGTAAAATTTTGATTCGTCTAAAAAATGGAAAGCATGAATTTATTTTTAATGTTCATTATGTACCAACATAAAAAATAATATTCTTAGTTTGGGCCAGCTCTTAGAAAAGGGCTATGACATTCAGTTAAAATATTTAGCCCTCACAATAAAAGATCAAAATGAGAATTTGATTGCTAAATTTGGCATGTCAAAGAATAAAATGTTTTCTTTAAATGTCTAAATTGATATTTTAAAATGCCTAAGTGCATCTTTGATCGAAAAGCCATGGTCACATCAACTTTAATGGTTTGAAATTATTGCATAAGCAAATCATGGTGAAAGGACTGCTATTTATAGATCATCCAGATCAACTTTGTGAGGGATGTGTGCTTAAGAAGTATTATCATAAAATCTTTCCATGAAGTGTTTCACAAAGAGCTGTAGTGCCCCTTGAACTCATTCTTATGGGCAATACTACCATTTTCTTAGTTTCATCGATGATTTCAGTCAAAAGACTTGGATTTATTTTTTGAAAGAAAAATCAAAAGTTTTTGAAAATTTTAAGAACTTCAGGGTTTTTGTTGAAAAACAAAATAGTTATTTTTATCAAAGTTTTGAGATCAGATCAGGGTGGTTAGTCTTTCTCAGAAGCATTCGACAATTTTTGCAAAGAACATGACATTCTTCATCAATTTACTGCACCATATTCATCTCAACTAAATGGGGTAGCTGAAATAAAAAATTGGACGATTTTAGATATGGAACAAAGCATGTTGAAGTGAAAACATATGCCAAATAAACTTTGGGCTATGGTGGTTTTCTTGTGTCGTCTATCTTTTAAATAGGTGTTCTAACAAAAGTGTGCGATTTATGATATTCAAGAGGATTGGAGTGTTTAGCGTTGCACATTTAAAGGTATTTGTGTACATGGCACACTCTCATGTACCAAAATCAAACGAGAACCAAATTGGTTGATACAAGTTAAGAATTTATTTTTATTGGCTATGATGAAAAATCAAAGGCTTGGAAGATTTATAATCTGGTCATCATGGGTCTTCACCTTATATGCCTCGTCAACTAGAGAGAGAAGCTTGGTCCATATTCGCAGCAGGGATCGTGGAGAATGAGATATCCATGAAAATTTGGGGCTACAGAATTGATGCTAAACTTGGGGGTTTTATGATGGAAAAGAGAGAGGGAGAAGGAGTGAGATGGAAGGGGACAGAGGAGGGAGATGGAGAGTGAGAAAGAGGGAGGGAGAGATAGGGGAATGAAAAAGGGCTAGAGAGAGAGTTTTTTTTTTTTAATTTTTTTATTTTTAAAATTTGTGTAACCCTCAATTTGTGAATCTAGCCTACAATCCCTTCTTTATTCTCTTATGATATTGCATCCGGCTTTTCTTATATTCAATTTATAGTGACCCGGTAATGCCACATCAACTATTCTGTGCTCGTGGGTATCTTAAAACCATTGATTCAATTGCGCAAACCTCTCTCTGGAGAGAGCCCTCATTTAGGAGTGAAATAAACCGCTTGAACTAATAGAACCAGTGCTACCTCCTCCCACAGCTCCTTCTTTTCCTTCAAAGAGGGCATTCGATGCTTCTGATTTCTTTCCTTCGAAACCTTTCATGTGAAATCGGAATTCCTCAAGTCAGTGCTACAGCTTCTTCAAATTCAATAGCCATAGCAGTTAATTCTATAGCAGTCTTCTATCCAAGAGCTCCTGAGCAGGGTTATTTCATTCACTGGTTATTCACCATCAACAGGAGAGATTGGCTTCATGAATCTAAATTACGCCCGAATCCGGCTAAATGCACATTCGGTGCAACATCAGACAAACTGCTTGGCTTTGTTGTCAGTGAAAAGGGATTGAAGTGGATCTAGATAAAATAAGGGTCCTACAAGAAATGCCAAAGCCGAAAAGGGGGTAAGAAGTTTCCTGGAGAGATTCAATTCTATGGTAATATTTCTTCCCATATTAACA